>JAHKKF010507970.1:0-25293 GCA_019740295.1 Labeo calbasu
TTACCCTTTGGGAAGCTATAATGGTCGTTTAGAAAAGGGGCCTGTCCAAATATACCCAAAAGCCTATAAAGCCTAAATGAAAACTCAAAATTTCACGAAACCTGGTGAGCACATGTAACCGGTGATTCTAAACAGGTATGCAAAGTTTTAGGTAGATCGGACCACAGCCGCTGCTATAACAGTCATAAATGTTAAAAAACTTCATATTTTTATGATAAAGTACCTGAATTTGCCAAAATGCTGTTTTTAATCATTGATTTAGGTGGTTACAGGCTTACTAATATGTAATGTCTTTTGCACATGTGATTAAATGCCTTAAGTGCTCAAACCCCAGTAATCGCTGCTTGCAGCTACATTTCTGTTTGTTTTTTGCAAAGTGAGCAGCATACTCAATATCTGCTAACACATTGTTAAAACAACATTTTTGTAGGCAATGCATTTTGCACACCCTCAATCACAATGCCCCAGATGTCATTCTGATTCATGTCATCTTTCTCTCCCAGATTCCCCTGCTGCAGCGGGCACAGGCTCTCTCTGCTCAGCCACTTAATCTATTTGCCAGTGCCTGGAGCGCCCCTGCCTGGCTGAAGACCAATGGTGCACTGACTGGGAAAGGCTCCCTCAAAGGCAAGCCAGGAGGCAGAGAGCATAAGACCTGGGCTCAATACTACATCAGGTGCATGAAGAAACCTAAAACTGTATTTAAATACAAATATATTTACTAAACAGACTATAATATTTTTTCATAATGGTAACATTTTCAGCCTTTTTAATAATGACTTTTACTTGTCCTTTTCAGGTTTCTAGAGGAGTATCAGAAATATAATATTTCTTTCTGGGGCTTGACGTCAGGAAATGAGCCCACTGCAGGTGAAATGACAAATTACAGTTTTCAGGCTTTGGGTTTTACTCCGGAGACGCAGCGAGACTGGATTGCCCTGGATTTGGGTCCAGGACTCCATTCCTCATCCTTTTCACAGACCCGCCTTATGATCCTTGATGACAACCGAATTCTGCTTCCACACTGGGCCAAAGTGGTAAGTGAGGATAGGTGGATGTTCATGAAGATGAAGGTGGTGTCAAAACTCATTCATCTCTGTCTCTCCACCTCTCACCCGTCGTAGGTTCTGAGTGACATAAAAGCGGCACGTTATGTACACGGGATTGGTTTTCACTGGTATCTGAACAAAATTGCGCCAGCTGACATCACCCTGACAGCCACACACCACCTCTACCCAGAGTACTTCCTGTTTGGAACCGAGGCATGTGCTGGGTGGAATCCGCTGGATCGTGGGGTGCTTCTGGGCAGTTGGGACAGAGCAGAAGACTATGCACATGACATCATACAGGTACTTGATAATGGGCTAAACACTATTTGGAATATAAATAGAAATGATTACTTACTGTATGTAATAATAGTATACGTAAACAACATAATGTTTAAAGAGATTTTAAAGAGAGTTCACCCAAAAATGTTGTTTCAAACCCGTAAGACCTTCGTTCATCTGCGGAACACAAATTAAGATATTTTTGATTAAATCCGAGAGCTTTCTGACCCTGCATAGACAGCAACACAACCACCACGTTCAAGGCCCAGAAAGGTAGTAACGACATCAGTAAAATAGTAATTTTTGAAAGAAAAAGATGAACGAAGGACTTACGGGTTTGTAATGACATAAGGGTGAGTAATTAATGACAGAATTGTCTTTCTTGGGTGAACTATCCCTTTAAGGGATAATGTACATCCAGCTGGATATCATCACATAATAAACCTTGACAAGGTGATCTTGTATCACCCTGAAGGGGTTTATTTTGCAATAACACTGAGGTGGATGTACATTATCCCACTTATTACACAGGTACTTCCCACATAAGTAAATATTTGGACCAAAATATTCATTGGAGTTGAAATATTTTATTAGCTTCCTTAAACCCAGTGCTTCCGTAAAGAGAATAGTAGAACTTTTTGCCAGGACAAATGAACAAGTTCACCCTAGACGAACATTTAAGTGACAAGGTACAGTCATAACACTTTTCTCCTCATAAATAATTATGGGGACAAGAGATATTGATCTGTAACTCTTTTACAATCTTACCTTTAGTTTATTATGTTATAATCCATTACAGTGTACTAAATAGTCCTGGCAAAAAGATGAACACAGCAACAGTATTACAGTAATGTTAATACAAAAGTCGTCCAATTTAATTTTCAATAGTCAATAACTATAACAGAAATGCAGCTGTTTATGTGAAATGAGGGAGTAAGTCTATAGCCCCTTTCACACATACAGTCTGACACATTACTGGTTTAAGGGTTTAGATTTAGAAGGAAATTTAAAATGATACATATTAAATGTATATTAATTGTTGTTATTATTTAATGAAGACTTACATGTGGAGTTTAATTCATATTTAATGTTATTTATAAATATTTAACATTATTAATTCAATATTTATTTAATATTTAATTATATATAAGCCTTTTCCCTGCCCAAGTCTTGTTTCCCCTAGAAGGAATTAGAAATTATATTTTTAGGCAAAATTTTGTGGGAATGCACTGCCAATAATATACAAAGTAGTTGCAACATAATATATAGAAAACCGTTTATGTATTAATTTAAAAAATACCATATACACTACCAGTCAAAAGTTTTTGAACAGTAAGATTTTTTTAAAGAAGTCTTTTCTGCTCACCAAGTTTGTATTTATTTGATCCAAAGTACAGCAAAAACAGTAATATTGTGAAATATTTGTACTATTTAAAATATCTGCTTTCTATTTGAATGTGTTTTAAAATGTAATTTATTGCTGTGATCACAGGAATCCTGAAAGTCGCTCGCAGGCTCAAGTGTTTTATATTGTTGGAATCCTTGGCTCACACTGGGACAAAATGCAAAACGCCTCAGATTCGATTGTGAGCCTGGCGAAATTTTCGGGTATTTTGGATGTTTTGAAAAACCTACTTTTGTGAATTAGTCCCAGGTTTTTAGCCTGATCAGAACCAAACCAGTGCAGAAAGATTCTCCGGAAAGTGAATATCAATAATTGTCAAAAAAAACGTTGAACTTTTGACTCGCCGTCGCAAAGGGACGCCAAAACGTTCCAAAGGGGCAGGGCCACTTTTAGTAAAATTCCTGTAACTCCTGAACATAATGAGATATCTTCGCCAAACTTGGAACACTTATGTAAGAGCTCAATCTGAGGTCACAGGACAAATATCACAAAACATGGCCACTTGATGGTGCTATACGAGGGGAAAAAATATAAAAATGGCTATAACTGCGCAACCATTGGTCCTATCAACATGAAAATATGTGTGCACGGTCTTTGTCTAAAGTGCAACAAGTGTCTACAAGGGAAAAACATGGCCGACGAAGTTTAAGTACCTGTTAGACAAGGTTAACGGAGACTGATCGGAAACAAAACTCGGTGGGCCGGTTCAACTCACAGCCCCAAAGGCCTGAGAGAAATTTAAACGAAATCCACTTAGGGGCAATATTAAAAAATTAAGGGTGTAAATGATTGTACGTCGCACTTTTTTTTTTGCATATACGCACAATATTCCTATCATACAATAGAACTCCTCTTTCCGGACAACTTTGCCTCTAGAAACACTGCTGTCAATCAAATCGTTTGTTAAATGACCTGAGATGTAAAAAAAAACACTACTTTTGCAAACTAGTCCTAGGTTTTTCGCTGTAGTACAATTCTCTGGACTCTCTAGGCCAATAATTATCAAAAAATTGAATTATAAAAAAAGAAATGATATAAATTAATACTTTCACCTAGCAAGGATGCTTTAAATTGATCAAAAGTGATAATAAAGACATTTATTTTACAAATTTCTATTTCAGTGTTGTTCTGCTGAACTTTCTATTCATCAAAGAAACCTGAAAAAATTCTACTTAGCCGTTTTCAACATAATAATAATAATAAATGTTTTTTTAGCAGCAAATCAGAATATTAGAATGATTTCTGAAGGATAGTATGACTGGAGTAATGATGCTAAAAAATTCAGCATTGAAATCACAAGAATAGCATAAATATATAAATGTTTTTTAAATAGTAAAAATATTCCAGGCTTGGTGAGCAGAGGAGACTTCTTTAAAAACATTAAAAATCTTACAGTTCAAAAATTTTTGACTGGTATTATAATGTACCTTTTTCTGCAACTTTCTCTTTATTTAGGACCTGAATAACTATGTGACAGGCTGGACAGACTGGAACTTGGCCCTTAATCAGGATGGAGGGCCAAACTGGGTTAAGAACTTTGTGGACAGCACAGTTATTGTGGACTCAAGTAAAGACATTTTCTACAAGCAGCCCACCTTCTACAGCATGGCCCACTTCAGGTAAGACGCATTCAAGGCACCATTAACAGTGACAGGATTCAGCTCTTGCACAGAAATGGTTTCTAAATGCATAAATTTTGCTATTCAATATCCACCTTTTTCTTCCCATAAGAGCGGGCGTGGCCATTTGTAAATTTTATGGGTCTGGGTTCTGGTCTCATCCATGTCCAGCTATTTTTAGCTGTACAAAACATCTTGTTTTGCAGCTTAATATTGCAAATAGGTGTATCTTAGTGTAATATTTTATCGTATTATCTTAATTATGAACACTGTTTGTAGTGCAAACTCTTACTGTTTACTGCACATTGTTATTCTTCTTATTTCCCTATAGCGGATAATGAACCAGAAGTCTCACCCATAGGCTTACATACTGTATGTGTTTACCACTAAACACCTATTACTGTAATTTAATTGTAAGCAAGTATGCACTTGGCTTCTTTCCATCATACTTGGGTTCCTGGGTCAATTGTATCATAGCTTCCACCTGAGAAACTTTTTTTGTACCTTTAAAACTGACAGCAAGTTCCTGTGGGAGGAGTCACAGAGAGTGGGTGTGTCCTTCAGTCAGCACACCAGCCTGGAAGTTTCTGCCTATATCAGATCTGATGCCTCTGCCGTGTTAATCATTCTAAACAGGTGAAAGAATGTTATCATTTATGCTCAGATGGTGTCGTTACATAAGTTCAGGTGTATATAACATGTTACGAAATTGCAGATCTGATGAAGAGGTGCAGTTTGAAGTTTGGGATCAAACGCTGGGCTTCTTGCTAGGAAGTGCTCCACCTCACTCCATCCTCACACTACTGTGGAGCAGACGCTGAACGGCTGTACCAAACACCGGATGTCAATAAGCCACACATGCACCTTAAATGACTAACTCAAATCATTTCAGTCAAACTTTGAGCCAGTAACATTTCAAATGACTGCAGCAACCACGAAAACAAAAAAATCTTTTAGACTCAAGAGTGGGTTATAATCTAAGCCTTAAGGCAAGCTGCTTTGATTCTCACGAGGATTTAACAGTCAAAAAATGATTTATGGAACAATGATCAATTTTAAAGGCAATATAAATCACAGTTGTGTTTTAACAAGTAAAGCTAACATTCCTGGAAAAACTTGATGCATTAAATTCCTCACACTGAACACTGAATTAAAAGGACACAATAAATGCAACTTTTCACAGACATCTCTTCTGAGAATGCATGTTTATGTCAACAAAACTCAATCGGAAGGTCTGAATGCATTTGTTGTTCGGCCGTATCATAAGATCGACGTGTTTCCTGGTTTTTATTCAGTTTTATTATTAATACATCATGGTCATACACATCATATAATATATATTTATATACTTTAATATTTAGGAATTCATCGTTATTTTCATCATCAATGTTTTTTTTGCCTTCCTTAAATGAGTTTTCCAACTAAAATTATTTACATTAGAAGAAACTGTAATAGAAATGAGAACGAAATCAAATTAAACTGAATGACATTGTTGGGTTTGTGATATATACACACCAGAGTTGGAATCAAAAAAGGAGAGAGAGACAAAACTTCATGATCTCCTGGACAAAAGGGATGTGAGAACAACAAAAGGCCTGGGAGAGTAAAGCAACGTTCATAAACCGCAAAGACACGGCACCCCATCCCAATGACAATTCACATTGAACGACAAAAGGCGCTATCCGGGGAGTACAGCTCGTCTCTGGGAAACTGAATGCTGTACCATCTAAATGTGGGTTGGGAGCTGTGCTGCTATAGCAACAATATGTGCCCGACCCTACTCTCGCCCTCCACTGTTTGTTTGTTCACTCGGGTTGAAATAAGGGAAAGGTAAACTATGCGAAATTCTGTGTGGAGCGGATCTGAGAGACACAGAAACATTAGGATAGACAACTGAGAAGAACTGTGTTAGAGAACGCAAGTAAACAAACCATAGTAAAAATACATCAGCGTGGTGGGATGAACACAAACAGACAAAAAAAGGAAAGAGAGACAAACAAGCTTGGGTTAAGACAGAGCTCGGATGAGACGGGCGGATGTGCGTGCGTGTGTTTCAGAAGGACCATCTCTCCGGTGTGCGAGGATCAGTGTTTAGGGAGGAAGGCTCTGCTGAGGACTGAGTGCTGCTGTCATCCCCATTCAGGCTCTTCCTGCACACAGGACACGTGTCGTGCTTCAGGGAGAAAGAAGAGAGAAAGGTATGTCAGTGACGATTCGTGACCTTGAAAATATAGTGTGTTGAAAATTCTGTCAATTATTCGCTCGTCGTTCCAAACCCGTAAGATTTTCATTCATCTTCGGAACACAAATAAAGATATTTTTGTTGAAATCCGAACGTTTTCTGATCCTGCATTGACAGCAACACAACTGACATGTTCAAGGCCCGGAAAGCTAGTAAGGACATTGTTATAGTCCAAGTGACATCAGGGGTTCAACATTAATTTTATAAAGCTGGAATCAAATCAATATCAATAATGACTTAATTCAACACTTTCTTCTCTTCTGTGTCAGTCTTCGACATGCGTTCGTCTACACAAGGTCAGAAAGCTTTCGGATTTCATAAAAAAAACCGTCTTGCTGGTTTGGACCGACATGAGGGTGATTAATGACAGATTTTTCATTTTTGGGTGAACTAATGCTAGGTTCCACTGAAATTGAACCTACTACGTGACTAAAAATTGAGCATGACTGGATCTAATAAGAAAACTTTCCAGTTCTGAACAAAATGTAATTACTGTTTACTGTCTGCTGTCTTGGTATCAGTAAACTCATAACAGTAAATTCTGGGTTTCTACAATCCACTAAGGAAAAACATAGTACATTTATGGCCAAAACTACAACAAATTTCGAATAGAACTACTTTTTGTGAGACTGCAAAATGTCTCTGTCTACTGCTTATCTGGAACACACCTACACCATCAGGAAATATTTTCCAGATAATATTTACTTAATTTGCCTTTGTTTTAGAACAATAATGAAAAATGCTTTTTTAATATCACACTTAGACTATCGTTCAAAAGTCTGAGGTGAGTACTTTAAATATACACTACTAAGTCATAAGTTTTTGAACAGCAAGACTTTTGTATTGTACAAAAGTTTCTTCTGCTCACCAAGCCTGCATTTATTTGATCCAAAGCACAGCAAAAACAGTAACATTTTGAAGTATTTTTACTATTTAAAGTAACTGTTTTCTATTGGAATATATTTTGAAATGTAATTTATTCCTTTGATTTCAAAGCTAAATTTTCAGGATTATTACTCCAGTCTTCAGTGTCACATGATCCTTTAGAAATCATTCTCAGATGCTGATTTGCTGTTCAAGAAACATTTATTAAATGTTATCATTATCAATATTTAAAACATCTGAGTACATATTTTTCAGGATTCTTTGATGAATAGAAAGAACCAAAGATCAGCATTTATCTGAAATAAGTTTTGTAACATACACTATATCATTCAAAGGCTTGGAGTCAGTATATTTATTTGTTTAATTAATTATATATATATATATATATATATAGAGAGAGAGAGAGAGATTTTTTTTTTTTTTGAAAGAAATTTTTATAAATTAATACTTTTATTTAGCAAGGACACTTTAAATTGATAAATGCAGTTTTTCTGAACTTTCTATTCATCAAATAAACCTGAAAAAAAAATATACTCAGCTGCTTTCAACATAATAATAATAATAGTAATAAAATATTTTTCTGAGCAGCAAATCAGAATATTAGAATGATTTCTGAAGGATCATGTGACTTGAATAATTATGCTAAAAATTCAGCTTCGAAATAACAGGAATAAATTACATTTTAAAATATATTCGAAAATAATAATACAAATTTTTACGGTTTTATTTTACAGCTCAATTTAATTTTACTGTTGTACCCCTGACCAAAAATTTTAAATCTCCAAACCCAAAAACTACCAAAAACTTCTGACTGGTAGTGTAGTGTGTATGTATGTTTTTTACCATTTAAAATAAATACTATTCTTTGAACTTTCTATTCATCAAAGAATTCTGAAAAATGTATAATTTTCCACAAAATATTAAGCAGCACAACTGTTTCCAGCGCTGATAATAAATCAGAATATCAGAATGATTTTTGAAGGATCATGTGACACTGAAGACTGGAGTAATGATGCTGAAAATTCAGCTTTGTAATCACAACAAACAAACAAACAAACAAATAAATAAATAAAAAACAAAATGTATTAATTAAAACAGATAACTTAAACTGAATTATTATTTCATAATATGGCTGTTTTAGTGTATTTTTGATCAAATAAATACAGCACTGGTCAGAGTTAAAAACAAACAAACAAACAAACAAACAAACATTTGAACAGTAGTCAACATTGTATAAATCTGGAAAATACTCAAATGCCTATAAGGAAGACTATCAAGTGTATCATCCTTTTTGGCATTCAAAATGAAAATAAACAACCCTGGTCTAGCCAAACTACTATTTTGGTCACATTTTGTTACTTCCATCTGTGTCATTTCATAGTATTAATGTCTTTGCTACAACGCAAATCACATGGATACTGCCGAGTCAATAAAATGTGTTTGAAAAGACTGTTTGCACTAAAAACGTTCCAGATGTTTTAACATTTATAATTTTGAACTGCAACATCAATCTTTTAATTATAATTATCAGATGTTTGTACACAAATAAAATTAAATGCTTTTCCAGAAGGCTCTGTGCATACTAGACATCTATTAATATTTCCATTACCGTTCAGCATTTTTTCTTACTTCAAAAGCTTCTCATATCTAAATGCGCTCATGACCTTTTTTCCTATGTCTTTTCCCTATTCTCCCCCTTTAGTCTGGTTCCTTCCTCCCTATTGTTTCTCTCACCAGTTCAAGCCAGGGCACGATGCAGTCACTATGGAAGATGTGGTTACAGGGCAGCTGCCTGACCGGCTCACCGACCGTGTAGTCTTCCTTACATACAGGGCACTCCATATTGCAGTCTAGGAAAAGCGAAGAGAGACAGACAACGTGCAGGGGGTGAGAATAATGAGATTTCAGTAGATGAGCGTTGCCTTAAATAGGAATTATAATTCATCACCACACAAGACTCATACTGGTAGGTCAATGACCCCCACTGAGTCCGAGAGCCTTAAATCATCACTAAAATGACAAACTGTGCCTCTGCCAGACCAGAAGAGAAAAACAACAAGAGGTTCAAAGAAAAAGAGAAGAGAGAGGACAGACTAACCAGTGTGTTCCTGAGTGATGATAACAGTGGGGAGGGAGGAAATTTTCTCTTTCTCAGCAGGAGGAGGACCCGTGTTCTCAAACTGACCCAATAACTGTGTGAGAGGAAAAAAACATGATCAGCTTGTTTGCGCAGAGCCACGGATCAGGTACCGTGCACGCACAACCCCTGCTCAGCTACCTGTGTGATGACTGCATCCAGACCCCCCTGTCCCCAGGCGTAGTCCCCAGGGTTTGAGTGCAGCATGCCCGTCCTAACACACACAGACACACAAACACCAAAATGACCAGCTCTTGTAATGTATAGCTCATAACTTACTTATGATAACATACTTAGATAAAATAAACCAAACTGATAAATCAGGGCTGTCACAATTAGAGCATTAACGCTGGCGAGTAGTTCACTTCCAGAACAACAATTCTCACCCTGTTGTCATCCAAGATGTTCATGCCTTTCTTTCTTCAGTCTTAAAGAAATTATGTTTTTTGAGGAAAACATTTCAGGAATTATCTCCATTTGGTGGACCTCAATGGTGCTAGCTTGAACGTCCAAAATGCAGTTTAAATGCAGCTTCAAAGATCTCTAAACGACCCCAGTCGAGGAATAATGTTGCGTTCAGCAGAGGCTGGCGACGAGGTTGCTAGTGGGCGTTCTCACTACTGGTTGCCTTAATAGCGAATCAGGTTTCTTGCTGCCAAATACAAACATTTTGGAGGCAAAAGACTAAATATAATATAAATATAAATTAAATCTGTACATACAAACATGAGAAGCAGAGTGATGATGAATGATTCGTGACAAACGAATAATCACATGAGCTCTACCGACTTCTTTCCTATTAGGTGTCGCTCCCGAAAGTCACTCTTCATTTGCATAAAGTTGAGGGATTCTGAACTTTGTCGTGTCGCTGGACATGCCCCATCCGATCACCAACGGTCGCTGTAGATAGCTGTCGCTCTTGTCGCCAGAAATCGCCAGCTCTCCATTGAAATGAATGGGATCGTGTCACTTTGTCGCTGCGTGTCGGGCTTAAGGGTCTTATCTAGTGAAACGATCGGCCATTTTCTACAAAAAATATAAATTTATATACTTTATAACCTCAAATGCTCGTCCTGTGTTGCTCTGCAATGCACATGCGTAGTCTGTAATCTGGGTCAATACAGTTAGGTTGTCGAAAAAATTAAGGTATATCAACATTAAAATCGCTGCAGAGGTACGACCCAGTGTTTACAAAGTAAACATGCAAAGAAAGTCAAACACCCTTCACCAAAAAGGTAAATTTTAATTTGGAGGAGACAATGAGATGGGAGTTTTTCGACCTACCCTAAGTGTATTGACCTGGATCACACAGAGTTCACATGTGCGTCGCAGAGTATAAACAAGACGAGTGTTTGAGGTTAAAAAGTACTGTACATAAATTGTACTTTTTTTGAAAAATAACCAATCGTTTCACTAGATAAGACCCTTCTTCCTCAGCTGGGATCGTTTAGAGCATTTTGAAGCTGCACTGAAACTGCATTTTGGAAGTTTAAACTCACAGGCACCATTGAAGTCTACCAAATGGAGAAAAATTCTGGAATGTTTTCCTCAAGAGTCAATGTCTTTACGACTGAAGAAAGAAAGACACGAACATCTTGGATATCAAGGTGGTGAGTAAATTATCTGTAAATTTTTGTTCTTGAAGTGAACTTCTCTTTTAAAAGTCAAATAAATGTTAAAATTGTTAGCTATCAATTATACTGTAATGTTGAATGGCTTTAGTCAATGGTCAATTTCCTAGAGACATCAGTAATATTGGTATCGGTGATAGATGCCTTTAGTCATAAAAAAAAAAATGTACAAATGAAGAGTTAATTTGCAAAATCTGATAACGCATACCAAGTAATATCAATCAAACTGCAGTTAAAGGTTGTTTTGATTAAGTAATAATAACTTAAACAAATACAGATAATTTACTAATTTAAAGTTCATTGAAAGTATGTTTTTTTTTTTTTTTTTTTTTTACATATTAAATGTTTTTTTTTTAGTAAAAGCAGAAACCTCCAAGAGTTATTTTTTGGCAAAAGCAAATAGATCCACATTTCATGTTTGAGTTTAAAACGTCATTTTATGCACTGAAGATATCATCACAGGTTCAAGTTCATCTAAATTATCCATCCTTCATCACTTTTAGTCAGCTTTAACGAAACTCCTCTCATCTAGCATGTCTTTTCAAAGTGAAAATAGGCTTGTCACCTGATCCGAATACAGCTCGCTGATTCGCTTAAATTGACTTATTGGCTACTGTTTACAAACAAGAAGAGCGCCTGTTGGCTTCTGCAGTAAAATGTGAAGTCGCGATGCCTTGGAAGTGGACAATACCGCCTTTTTTGACAAAACATGTTTAGGGTTCAGATCACACTATATGTGTGAAGAATAATGCACGGCAAGCTTTTTTTTTTTAAGTGGCGTTTATCGGTTTTTGCAAATAAACTCTTAAAATATACTGTCTTTATGTTGTTTCTACATTAATTTGAGGATTGAATGTGAAATTACTGCAATATAAAAGTAAATTTGTGACCCTGGACCACAAAACCAGTCGCTGGGGTATATTTGTAGCTATAGCTAAAAATTCGATGTATGGGTCAAAATTATTGATTTTTATTTTATGCCAAAAATCATTAGGAAATTAAGTAAAAATCATCTTCCATAAAGATATTTTTGTAAATTTCCTACTGTAAATATATCAAAACTTAATTTCTGATTAGTAATATGCATTGTTAAGAACTTCATTTGGACAACTTTAAAGGTGATTTTCTCAATATTTAAATTATTTTGCACCCTCAGATTCCAGATTTTCAAATAGTTGTATCTCGGCCAAATATTATCATGTCATAACAAACCATACATTGATGGAAAGCTTATTTATTCAGCTTTCAGATGATATATAACTACCTATCTACTTTGTATAGGTTTCTATGTAAGTACTGGTATTTCTGATTGGGCTGAGGCTGGAATTTAGCGAGCTTGAAGTAAAAGTATTTGATGGACGTATACTATGTGTCAGGAGCATTCACTCACTATCATTATCTCATTTTTGACCGAGATGGCTTTTAGCTGGTTTTGCATCTGAACACTTCATTTAAAAACTTTAATGTTAGGTGGGATTAATCACGATTAATTTTTAGAAAAAAATGTGTAATTAATTAGTCAAATTGTTTTTTTTTTTAATCAATTGACAGCACTAATATAAATACATTACATCTATTAAACATATAAATACATGTACTGACTGCCCAAATTACATAGTTGCAAAATACTGTTAATGAAAATGGTTTCTTTACCATGACAGTGGAGGGGAACCTGGTACTCCTGAATTGGCAAAAAGGCCTGCGAGAAACTGCTGTACTATTCTAGAAGGAGAAAGGAGACATTAGACATTAGTGAGGAACCGATATTGGTGTAGGGGAATTCTGCCAACTTCCTTAAATTTTTTTTTAATGACATTTCATGAGCTGTTTTAATCAGTCATCTGACCCACATGAAGTACATGTAAATATTGCCAGTAACTTCAAGACAGCAGATTTTGTTCTCCACATTTGTTTCACGGAACAACACTGTTGTACACATTGTACTTCTTAAAAAGAACAGTCTTACTCATGTTACACAGCAAGAAAAGAACCATTTATTATGCCTATTAATGCCTATATTCAGTTTGTCAAGTTTACGTCATTGGTTTTGAAGAAAGCTAAATGTCCTGTCATTTAGAAATACACAATATCAAATGGCCTATTCACACCAACTATGAATATTAAAGAGATAGTTCACCCAAAAATGAAAACTCTGTAATTAATTACTCACCCTAATGTTCTTTCAAACCTGTATAACCTTCATTCATCTTCAGAACACAAACTGAGATATTTTTGATGAAATCTGAAAGCTTTCTGACCCTGCATAGACAGCAACACAACTGACACGTTCAAGGCCCAGAAAGGTAGTAAGCACAGTGTTAAAATAGTCCTTGTGACATCAGTGGTTCAACCGTAATGATATGAAGCTACGAGAACTTTCAACAGTTTCTTCTCTTCCCTGTCCGTCTTCGATTCACGAGAGTACCATGATGTTCTCACATAGAACCCAGAAATAGTTGAATAAAGTCAATATTTTGGTTTCTTTGCACATAAAACGTATTCTTGTAGCTTCATAAAATTACAGTTGAAGCACTGATGTCACATGGACTATTTTAACAATGGTCTTACTGCCTTTCTGGGCCTTGAACGTGTTGCATTTCTGTGTATGCAGGGTCAGAAAGTTCTCAGATTTCATCATAATTTGTGCTCTGAAGATGAACAAAGGTCTTACGGGTTTGGAACGGCATGAGGGTGAATATTTAATGATAGAATTTTCATTGTTGGATGAACTAACCCTTTCAGGAGAGATTCAGTTAAATTCAAAAAAACAATCTATGAGATGAAACGGCAACCTCAGATAAAAACGAAAAAAAGAATAAAAATAAATCCACTGATTTGAAGAACATGACCAAGTGCAAAGCAGAGGTATTTAACTCACCCCTCAACAGCGGGAGAGCGATCCGGTCGACTGCTTCCTCTGGATCGGTACCTCCTCTGAGTGTGCAGGCGTGGAGGACGACCAGGACCCCAGTGCTCTCCTCCGCCTAGAGGGCCACCCAGGGACCCACCAAGCCCTCCTGGGACAGAACCGCCAAACGGCCCTGTTCCGAGACTCCCAGACCCACTGCCCCCTCCCGGGACCCGCTCAGAATCAGGACTGTCGAGATCCAAACTGAACGGCCTCTCCACGAACAACAGCTGCCATAGCTACAGACCGAAAGAGATAGTTATGAATAAGTAGTACAAATGAACCTCATTCAAAAAGTCCTTAACAGCTACACAATCTGAGTCTCAGACATGAAAGATGTTGTGGAAGGAAGGGGTCAACATACCTCAGCAAACTGTGAAGCTGTGTCATCAAGGCTATTTGAACTACTGTCCAGAAGACTAAGGATGAAACAATCACATTCATGTCAGATCTGGCTACATATTGCTGTTTCATGGAACTTGGCAACACACACTGCAGTACAGCTGACTGTCACAGCGAAGGAGTCATCGATCTAAACCAGTGCTTCTCAATCCAGAACTGCACAATTTGGATGTCTCACTCATTTGAAGGTTAAGACAGCTGCCTCGCTGCCCATGGTGCCCAGACAATGATTTCACAGAAGCATTTTAGTATGAAGGCACCTCCTAAAAAAAAACTGGTTACGTCTGTTTTCATTTGAGCTTTAGTCATAACCAAGCAAATATTTAATGATTGCAGTGTTTATTGTTCATTAGGAATGGAGACACGTGTTAAAAGAATTTAAACAATGCAAGCATTTGTGAATTCATTTAATTAACTTTTTTAATCTATCAGATACCATATTCAACAGCTGAGCTGAACTGTGGGATACCATAGCCATCTACAGTTGCCTTCAAAAGATGGCCAGCACTTCCCTACTACATAGCATGCAAAAAAGTGTAAGTGAACAAGACACAAACGACTGACTGCATCAGCTGAGACTGCATTAAACTGGTGGACACTTTGCTATCCCACAATGCCAAAGGAGCTAAAGAGTCATCAGATTTGAAAAGTTGAGAGAGCTGTGAGTTGAGCAACTCTTTTCAGGTGTAAGTAGGTCAATGACAAATAAAAGTGTCCAAGATAAAGAAAGAAAAAAATCTATATGTTATAAATCTAATGTATAACATGTGCCAAGTTCTTAACAGTGAACTAATTCATTATAGCTTATGGTTTTGAAAAAAAAAGTATACAATTTTCAAGAAAAGTGATGTTGAAAAGAAATGTTGTAACCATCAAGAGAAAGACAATAACTTTCAGCATCATTACTTCAGTCTTCAGTGTCACATGATCCTTCAGAAATCACTCTATTATTATTATTATTATTATTTATTATTATTATTAGCATATAATAATATTACTATTATTAGCAATATTTAAGGATTCTTTGATAAATAGAAAGATCCAAAGGTCAGCATTTATCTGAAATAAAAAGCGTTTGTAACACTATCCACTATACCATTCAAAAGCTTCAGTAAGAAGTCAGTATTTTTTTGTTGTTGTTGTTGTTTTTTTGTGGAAAATTATAGAAATTAGTACTTTTATTTAGCAAGGATGCTTTAAATTGATCAAAAGTGATAATAAAGACATTTATAATGTTACAAAAGATTTCCATTTCAGATAAATGCTGTTCTTCTGAAATTTCTATTCATCAAAAAAAAAAAAAAATTATACTCCACTGTTTTCAACATAATAATTATAATACGTGTTTTTGAGCATCAAATCAGAATATTAGAATGATTTCTGTAAGATCCTGTGACTGGAGTAATGTTTGAAATCACAGGAAAAAAAAAAAAATTATAACATATTCAAATAGAAAACAGTTACTTTTTAATTGGTAAAAATATTTCAAAATTTTACTGTTTTTGCTGTCAAATAAATGCAAGCTTGGTGAACAGAAGAGACTTCTTTAAAAAAAATAAATCTTGGTGTTTAAAAACTTTTGACTGGTAGTGTACTTTTTAAAGCAAATATCATGAATTATTAATTCAGAAACAATATTACATAACCTTTTTTGAGGGATGAACCACAATAACTTTGCCATGTCATCATGTCATAAAATTATTGTATATTTTGAGACACATTTTTGACCACATTTTTGGCCATGAGGGTCTACAAGGTCTACAACACAATTTCTTGTTTTATGTTTTTTCCCAGCATTTTTCTCCACATCAGCTGCACCACGTGATTTTCACAAAAAACACATAAATATATATATATATATATATATATATATAGCTTGGGATAATCTTTTATTATTGTTTCCTAGAAAAAAAAAAAGCAGTGGTGAAGTTTTGTTAAAATAAAATAAAAAAAAATTATATATATATATATATATATATATATAAATAAATATAGAAACAATAATAAAAGATTATGCCAAGCTATTAAATCTGTGTTTCAAATTATTATATGTATAGAATGGATTATTATGCACTTCATATAAATAAAGAATATTTAATAGTCAAAGACAACAGCAACATAGGAGATGTTGAATGTCCAGCAATGTATTCACAGCATTCAAAAGCACTTCAAGCAACGGTCCAGAGATTCTTCATGTACAGTACTTTCACAGTGTACACTGAATATAATGATTTCAAAAGCAGCGCAGGTCTACTAGGAAACTAATAGTGTAAATAAAAAGAGGAGACAACCACAACGTGCAGTACGCTGGAAATCTAAGACCAGGATTGAGAACCACACATCTAAACCCTTTCCCCAATACTAACTTCAGTCGAACCCTTCATGTTCCTCTACCATGAATGATCTACAACATCTGCTTGATATATCAATACTAATACTAAAAAAAAAACATCATGGCTCTGTGTTCACATCTTTTACTTCTCATGCCCGTTTGGTGGTGCTACGAATCTAGGTGACACAATCGACTTATTTACATACTCCAGAAGGCACTAAAAGAGCTGCCATGTTAATCTAGCAGTGCAGGAGTTGCAACATGCCACTGGTAGCAATGAATGAGGAAGTGCAGCCATTGAAAAGCTTACCTGGAGTCTTCTGTAACCTCCTCGATGAAGCCCGAATCACATCTGGGACAGATATACTCCTGAACGAATGCAAAATCACAATTAGAATACAATGCTGTAAAAATCATACTGTTGACAAAAACACTGTAAATAAACAAGATAGCTTTGGTTTCCTGAGGATACATACATTTGCATAGCACTACAACACGCATTCATTTGAATTTTAAAACAAATAGTCCTGTATGAGCAGAGACACTCCCTGTAATGTGTCACAACACAACAATTGCTGGCTGATTCAAGAGGCTGCTTCCCTATTTTTTTCTGTGATTGAACAGGTCAAGACAGGTCATCCTGCGGGTCTCCAAAAAATTAGGACAATGGTTGCTTATCTTGACATGCAGCACAACTGTTCTATTCTGCCTCATTCACACTATATACACTAAGTTATGATTCATCTTCTGAGGACAGTAAGAGGTTTACTAAGTTAAATAGGTAGTAAACAAGGGATTACACACAACTCATCCACACTGAGACAGCTCATGATGGATTGACTTACTGACACACTGACCAAGAAGAGCTTCAATTAAACAGCCATTGACAGATTTGCGATACACGTCAAACGTTACGTTACAAATAAGTAAAACAGAAACAGAATTTGATGGTATTCCGGTTTCGCTTTTGAAGAGAGTTCGGGATTTATCACATTTAAAGACGTTTTTGAACATCTCTAAACGGTAACAGTTAGACCTGAATGCTTATTAAAACCTAACATGTCTTAAAATGTGTAACAGCCATTATTTGTACAGAAACATAGTACGAAAACATAGCAAAAGCACAAGATTTGAGTGTAGCATCTGTGCTAAAGACAAAACACGTCTTTTTCTCTCTGTTTTCACCTGCACTGGCACCAGTCTTAGGTTTAGAAATACCGGTCAACGATAAATACGTTTGTTTTTAGTGTGTATATACAAACAACAAGGCACGACAGGCCTTTCGCCCACATCAGGTTGATACACTGCTACCATGCTAACTTTAGCACAACAGCGAAACCTGCGAGAACGACAGCGGGAGTACAGAAACCGATTATGATGAACCGGGTGTGTGTTACCAGCAATGTGGACTCACCGGCAGTTTGGGGCTCACTTCACCCTTACAACAGTGACAGAAGAAGCGATGCGGAGGGACCGCCGCAGCCTCCGCCATGTTTTCCGTGAGACTGTCTGTGTCCCAAACAGCAGCAGCGCTGGCCGTCGGTCCGCCCACTGCAGAGGGAGGCGCTCTGACATGAGCGTTCGGAAGTCCGATTCATTGTAGCGAGTCGATTCGCTCGGACGGTTAAATGAACTGGTCAAAACTGATTCAGCGTCAAGTTTATTTGTTACACATCCTTACAGCTTCAATGTACAAGCCTCAGACTGTAAATAGAAAAAAATCAAATAAAGGGAGTTATTAATTTACAATAATGAATATTATATAATTAAATTAAAATTCCACTTGTAGCACAAAGGTGTTTCTCTTTCTCCTTTTCTATTGAAAAACTGTGTTTTCTTGAACATTGCAGTATAGTATTATGCTTATGTTTCCATTATGTCATTCATCTAATTATTTTACTTTAGTCGAGTGATTCGCATTCGGCTCCTCTGAATCATTAAAAGAATCAGTTCATTGCAACGATTCGTTCGCTAATCAGGCATCATACTGGAACTCCACATGACCACGGAAATTCGTCAGTGCCGATCATTACACACCGCCTGAACAACACATGTGAGATTAAAAAGTAAGATTTAAACTCCAAACTCGTACAGCTAGATACTTTTTAGAGGTATGTTAGTGTTTGTGCACGTGCATGATTGTATCTTTTTGTGCAAAGTGAGGCTACATGAGATGTATGATTTGTTGAAAGACAAGACGGCAACTAATGCTGCTTTCATGTGTTAGTTTGTGTGATGAGTATCACTTAAACCTATGTATGAGTGATTATTGCTGTACGTTTTGAATAGGATGTTCTTTTGGTGCTTTTTGCCGCTTTTAGCTACAGCTATGATGTGAGCATGTTTAGTGTTAGAGTACACTTCTGGTCAGACTGCCGGGGTAAATGTTAATGTATTCGTGTTGATGGTTACAGATACAACAGAAAATGTTGTTACTATACATTAGAAAAAGCAATAAAAAATTAACAATTATAGTTATTGGTATAATTTATATATGGTTCACACCAAGATTTTGATGGACTTATTGTTACCACAATAAAATTTTAAGAATATGGGCCTATCACATTTATCTGTTATGGTTATATAGATCAACACTGACAACCGATGCATTCGTAAATATTTTAGATTTAAACCAAACAGCTCTGCCATCTTTAGAGTAAAATACAACAATATAGATAGATAGATAGATAGATAGATAGATAGATAGATAGATAAAAACAATTTAACAATTTAATGATGCAATATCAGATTAGAAATGGCTGTGTAATACAGATTTTTGACTCACAGTCATTGTTTAAATTTATAAAAATATATTCAAGTTTATTTAAATGTATTTATAATTTATTATTAAAACAAATTTATTTTAAAAAAATATATATAAATAAATAAATAAAAAAAAACCACACCAGTAGTTTGAGAGTGAAGGGATGCATCAATTACGTTATTCACAGTGCTTCATGTGAGTTTTTGTTTCTTTAGTAACAGCAACTTTCTGATTGGTGGATCTTTCTTCAGGATTATGGGTAGTGCAGTTATTTACTGGGAATTCAACAATTCAGGATGAGTTTAAAAAAATTAAATTGAGACTACAAAGACTATGGACTGCTACAGCCCTACATAACTGCCTCCGAGCTTATGGTCTCTCCTGAAAGCTTTACGTTTTACCACTAAAAATGTATTTCTACTCCATTGTGACTCCTGCAAAATTTGTGTTCACTGTTTATAAAACAGTTATTTCATCAGGTGTTTGTTATATTAAGCCTATATAACTTAATTTACATAAATGATGTCTTTTACTGACATATGTAGTAGAAAACCCATTCAATTTTGACATTATTTTAAAAATACACATACTTTTATACGTATTTTGGACTATGTGGGGCGTCATTATTTCGATGACATTAAGTGGTTGCACTCAGTGAGCTTCTGGCGTTACGTGTTGCTATTTTTACTGCAATACACAACTCAGAATACACAGCTCTGAAAATAAAACGCTGATACGATGCCACATTGTGCTGCTTTTGGTTGTAATTAATTTGAAGGGCAACAAGAGAAGCGATGTAAGTCTTCACTGCTTTGACAGTGATAAAAAGAAAAGTATGGGAAGTTGCCTGTGGACAAATAAAGCTTCTTTAAGACCTGCTTCTTTTTTCTTTCCACTTTAGTCCTGATGCCTTTGAGGTTTTTAGTAGACCACAGCTAATGAAAGAGCTTAGAAACGGCAGAGACAAGAAACGCTAGATGCCATCCTGTCAGGATGTAAACATGCCAACTCTTGTCATGATTGATTTCACTCTATATCCGGGGAATTTAGATTCCTTGTGGGGAGAAATCGATGGTACGGCTTTTGGTTTAAGCCTATGCTTATATGCATCGGCACCTGTAAGCTCTTTCAGCAGCTGTGGTCATCGCATCAGTATTTAATTTTCTGAGTTGTGTTGTGGTAAAAATAGTAAAGGTAGCGCCAGTAGCTCACAGAGTGCAACCATTTCAAGTCATCGAAATAATGGCGCCCCCCATAGTCAAAAAAATGTATAAAGGATGTGGATTTTTTGAATAATGTAAATCTTTTCTACTACATATTTCAGTAAGAGACATCTTTCACATTATATTAAGCCATACAAGTCTTAACACCCAGGGATTCCTCTCTTTTCTGCAGATGACAGCGCAGGAAGTGCGTCTATGTGGGCTGCTGCTGCAGGAGCACTTTGGAGATGTGGTGGAGAAAGTGGGCACTCATCTCATCCGCAGTGGAGTTCTGACCTTGCGAGCTCTTGCCCATGAGACCAAACTTGCTCTTGACCTGGTAACGTCATGTACTTAAGCTTTCCCTGTTATCACATCAATCTTTCTATCTTCCTTTTGCCAAGGCAATAAATTCATCCTATTCTCTTTAACACACTTCACTCCTGCTAGGTCAAGAAGTCTCTGTGTGTGCTGGTGCAGCATGGAATGTGTACGTTTGGTGCTGGGCGGCGTGGTCCAGCGGGACCTGTGGAATATCGCATCAACTGCGAGCACATCCTACACATGCTCCGTTATCCACGCTACATCTACACCGCCAAGAGTCTTTATGGAGACACAGGCGAGCTTATTGTTGAGGAGATACTGCAGAGAGGCCAGATGACTATGAGCAGCACAGTCAAGACTGTAGCAGACCGGCTGACCCACAATATGCCAGGTGAGGAACTATAAGGATACAATAGATTGAAGGGCTAATCATATATGTAAACAAAACAGGTTTTTAAAAAATTGGAACAAATTAAGATATTTTAAAGAAATCTGAGAGCTTTCTTATCCTCCATAGACAGCAGCGGAGTAGAAAGAGAATAAATTGTTGAATAAAGTCTTTTTTTTTCTGTTTTTTTGCATACACAAGGTATTCTTGTAGCTTCATAAAACTACGATTGACCATGTGGACTATTTTAATGATGTCCTTACTACCTTTCTGGGTCTTGAACATCGTTGTTGTTTCTGGAGGGTCAGAAAGTGCTCAGATTTCATTAAAAATATCTTAATTTGTGTTCCGAAGATAAACTAAGGTGTTACAGGTTTGGAAAAACTGTTTTTGAAAACCAGTGTGAATGAAAACAATGTAAACAACATTAAAGGACATTAAAATTTCTTCTGAAATATGTTTCATCCACTCTATATCTTGGCTTCTATTTGAAATGTACATATTGAAACTCTTTTTGCACCAGAGGGCCAGAGTATGGACTACAGTGAGGTGGTCTCTGCGTTTTCCCGCTTGGTGGAGACTCATTTCCTGCAGCGTTGTCCTCCTATGGCCTCTGCAGGATCATCAAGCTCAGAAGCAGTCGATACTCCCATTCCAGCTTTATCACAGCCTGCTGAACCAGAGAGCCACCCAGAATGCTACAAACTACCCTATATCAATCTCACCGGTCAGTTACCTTAGTCAAAACACTCATCACATACTACGAAACTTTTTAGTGGTCAACTTGGTATATACAGTTTATGTCGCTGCTTTATGTTACTGCTTTAAATTACTTTTTCCACAATATACACTCCATACACCAAAATGACAAAGCAAAAAAACAGGTTTTTAACATCTAAAAATGCAATTTTTTATAAAAAATAAAAAACTTAAATGATTCCACTGCATACGTATTCAGACCCTTATTTGGGACAGTTAAAATTTTACTCAGGAGCATTCATATTGCTTGTAGATGTTACTACTACGCTTTGAGTGAAGTTAACCTATGGCAAATTCAGTTGAGTGGGTATGATTTAGAAAGGCACACATGTCTTAATAAAAGGTCTAACAGCTGAAATTGCATATCAGAGCAAAAACCTGCCTGTAGAGCTCAGAGACAGGATTACATCAAGCCACACATTTGGAGAAGAGATCAGAAAAAATTCTGCTGCAGTGAAGGTTCACAGAAGCATGTAGTCTCAATTACCCTTAATGGAAGAAGTTTGAAACAACCATGACTCTTCCTAGAGCTGGCCTCCTGGCCAAACTGAGCAATTGATGGAGAAGGACCTTGGCTAGAATGGTGACCAAGAACCTGATTAGTCACTCTAGTTGAGCTCCATGATTATACGTGGAGATAGGTGAAACCTACAGAAGGACAAACATCACTGCAACACTCCACCGATCAGGGCTTTATCACCGATCAGGGCAAGACTCAATCATCTCCTCAGTGAAGACACATGAAAACTCACGGAATTTGCAACAAAGCACCTAAAGGACCCTCAGACTGTGAGAAACAAGATTCTCTGGACAGATAAACCTCAATTCCAAGCATCATTTTTGAAGGAAACCAGGAACTGCTCACCTGCAGAGTACCATCCTAAAAGTAAAGTGTGCTGGTAACAGCCTCATGTTGTGGGGTTGTTTTTCAGTGGCAGAGAATGAGGGACACATCAGAGTAGAAGGAAAGCTCAGTGCACCAAAATATTGAGATAGCCTTAATGAAAATCTAGTCTAGAGCATTCAGAACCTCAGACTGGACAGAAGGTTCACCTTCCAACAGGACAATGACCCTAAGCACACATCAAGAGTGGCTTATAGACAACTCTGTGAATGTCCTTGAGTGGCCCAGCCACAGCCTGGGTTAGAACCTAATCAAACATTTCTAAAGAAACCTGAAAATGTCTGCCAGCCTCGATCCAAGCTAACAGAGCTTGAGAGGTGAAGAGGTGCACATCTGCCAAATGCAGGTTGAGTTGAGGGTATGAATACTTATGCAATGCACTTATTTCAGTTTTTTATTTTTAATACATTTACGGAGTTGTGACAGTTCAGTTTTTGTTTTGTCATTATGGTGTATGGAGTGTAGATTGATGTGGGAAAAAAAGGTCATTTAAAGCAGTTTATGTTAGGGTAGCAACATAAAACATGAAAAAAAAATGAAGGGGTATGAATACTTTTGCAAGGCACTAGTTTCTCAGCTAGAAATATTTCAGCTCATTGAGAATAAAACTTGAATTGTGAATTGTGCTCATTCAGGTCAAGGAAAACGCAGACGCTCAAGTGAGGATGGTGAAGATGACCAGCGTGCGGCAAAGAAAGCCAAGACAGACAATAGTGAGGTATTACAATTAAGATAATGACTTCGTCCATTCACATGTTTATTAGCTGAGTTATTGATGCATTGTCCATCTGTTTTCTCCACTATCCAGTGTGGTGATGAAGGGATCTATTGGCAGGTGAATTTTCAACGCTTTCACCTGCACTTCAGGGATCAGGCCATCATTAGTGCTGTTTCCTGTAAACTTGATCAGGTGCCTACTGTATAACCACCTTTCTGTATATCAAACAATCTAAGATGTGCTGTTAGATATAATTAGGTTGTGGACTGAATATTCTTTCATGGCTGTATCAGAGACAGAATGTTCTGGATTCTCACATTTAGACTTTCTCCTCCAGGGAAATAATAAGTCGGTAGAATGTAGGTCTTTATCTGCTAAATTTCTCTCTGTTTCTCCCCTGTAGACTAGCAGTGAGATTGTTAGAACCATGTTACGGATGAGTGAAGTTACAACGCCGGCTCACGCTGCTTTCACACAAGCTCTTTCAGCCAATGAGGTAATTTTTGTTTCATAAGGCCCTTACTGAGAAACATTTTAAGAGATTTGTTTATTTGTGTTTAAAATGACAAATGACAGTGTAAACAGTCTGTGATCAAAGCCCTCATTGTTTTCCATCAGATTTTCCGAGCTCTTCCATCCAGTTACAACATAGCCAGACCAATTTTAGACCAATACCTCACTCTCCTGGTGGATGATCCGGTAAACCAATGCATACACATTCACACACTACTTTATACACTACCAGTCAAATGTTTTTGAACAGTAAGATTTCTCATGTCTTTTAAAGAATTCTCTTCTGCTCACCAAGCCTGCATTCATTTGATACAGAATGCAGCAAAAGCAGAAATATTTGTACTATTTAAAATAACTGCTTTCTATTTGAATATATTTTAAAATGTAATTTATTCCTGTGATCAAAGCTAAATCTTCAGCATCATTACTCCAGTCATCAGTGTCACATGGTCCTTCAGAAATCATTCTAATATGCTGATTTGCTGATTTTGATTCAATATTTAAAACAGTTTAGTACATTTTTTCAGGATTCTTTGATGAATAGAAAGATCCAAAGATCAGCATTTATCTGAAATAAAACGCTTTTGTAAGATTATACATTATACTGTTCAAAAGGTTGGAGTCAGTCTAAGTTGTTGGTTGTTTTTTTAGGAAAGAAAGGATAGAAATTAATACTTTTATTTAGCAAGGATGCTTTAAATTGATCAAAAGTGATGATAAATACATTTATAATGTTACAAAAGATTTCTACTTCAGATAAATGCTGTTCTTCTGAACTTTCTATTCATCAAAGAAACCTGAAAAAATTCTACTGAGCTGTTTTCAGCATAAT
>JAHKKF010507972.1:0-26436 GCA_019740295.1 Labeo calbasu
AAATTTTCAGCATCTCAACGGCGGGTTGAGAAAGTCAGCGTGACTTTAAAATAGTTAGGAAAACTAATGCAGCCTTGCTGAATGAAATCTGTTTTTTACATGAAGAAACTTCCAGACTTTAAACTTTTGAGCGGTAGTGTGCAAATATTGTCCTTAAAAGTCATTTTGTTTTAGGTTTATTAATGATTTATATTACTTAAGCTGATGGACAGGAGGGATTTGTGTGATAATTTGATGCAAACTGTCCCATAAGAGTGCAGTGGTGCAGAACCTCATACCTGTTGACAGCCCCGTCAGGCCCACCCACTGGTTTATGTGTATATTATGGTCGTCATTGGCGCAGGAGACAGACGACCTTTGCGCGGTATGTCCGCACTTCAAAATAGCTTCTTACTGGAGCTTGAACTGCAGTGTGTGTTTTAGCGTGCTGATAGACGTCCAAACGAGCCAGTAGGGTGGTGAGGCGCTGGAGCGGCCAAAGACTGCGATTGACACAAAGAGGGTATTGAGAGGGAGTGTAACCAGACTCCTGGCTTCACACCGCCATAGCTGGAAGTTGGAATGCCGCAGAACAGTAGAACCTCTCTCTCTCTCTCTTTCTCTCTCGCTCTAAAGAACCTTGTCAAGATTTCCTCACTTCTAATCTATGCGAAAACAAAAACATAGGCGCAAGTAATGAACTGGCTAACCTCACCCTTCTGCTGAAAACAGTTGGAACTTCAACTGGAAGTTTTCAGCATCTCAAAGGTGGGTTGAAAAAGTCAGCGTGACTTTGAAATAGTTTGGAAAACTAATGCAGCCTTGCTGAAAGAAATCTGTTTTTTACACGAAAAAACTTCCAGATTTTAAACTTTTGAACGGTATTGTGCAAATATTTTCCTAACAGTTTAATGTCAAAAACATAGGCACAAACATTGAACCAATGAAATAACCTCAATCTTTCATTTAAACTTGCAGTTGGAACTTCAAATAGAAGTTTTCAGCATCTCACTGTGGTTTGGGAAACTCAGCATGACATTGAAGTTGTTGGGAGAAATAATGCAGCAAATGCTAACATCTAACAGATGCTTTAAAAAGAAAATAGTTAGTTGTAAATATGTCGATGTTCATGGCAATATGTAAGTTTCTTTCAAACTGCAAGGTGATTTGATCTGATTTTTTTGTTACTGAGCAACCTGAATCTACTCACTTAATATTAAAAGCTCTTTATTGGTGGTGATAATTCCATGAAGAGCTTTTAACATTCATGGAACCTTTCCATTCCACAAAAGGTTCTTTATAGTGGAAAAAGATCTTCAGATTATTAAAATGTTTTCAACTGTTCATTGAAAGGTTCTTTGGGGAACCTAAAATGGTTCTTCTACAGCATTGCTGCAAAACCCCCTTTAGGAACCTCTATTTTTTAAGAGTGTAAAGAAGTTTTTGGCCTTGAGACAATTTAAAAGAAGAGTTGATCCAAAATGAGAATTGTATGATGTTTGCTCTTCTGTGGAACCTAAAAAGAAGAAAAATAATGCTTCACCTTTTTTTTTTTTTTGGCTGTACAGTGAAAGTTGTTGGGATCTTAGTATGTTGTTGTGAAGCCCTTTACTTTCGTTGTACACTTTTAAAAATAAATGTTCTTTATTGACATTAATGGTTCTCTGAAGAACCTTGAACATCCATGGAACCTTTCAAATGCAGAAAAGTTTATTTGTAATCGAAAAAGGTTTTTTTGATTTTTAAATTGTTCTTCAAAATGGTTCTTTTAGGAACTGTTCACTGAAAGGTTCTTTGGGGAACCAAAAGTAGTGGTTCTATGGCATCACTGCAAAAGCGCCTGTTTGGAACCTTTGTTTTTAAGAGTGTATGGACAAGAAAAGGTATTCTTTAAAATATCACATGGCAAGAAACAGGTTTTAAAAACATCCTTCGTGTTCGGCAGAAGAAAGATACAGGTGATGCAGGTGAGTAGACTGTAACTAAATGTTAATTTTTTGGGTGAATAATCCCTTTTTAAGTGGGTTTTAATTGCACAAAATAGCTTAATTTAATCCTTTGATCACAACCAAATTGGACAATGGACCTGAGCTTTGAAGCCAACAGGGTTATTAGCTGTAATTCAAACTTTCTACTGACTAGATCATTATTTAAATACAGATTTGGGTGAATAAGGATCAGCTGGTTTGTTTATTGCTCACATGACCGTCCCGCCTCCAGTCATGATGTAAGGCAGTTTGCACTGACAGAGCGCCTTAGAAAAGGCATGTTTACGGCGCCGTGCCTCCGAGATGGGTATTTCTGGTGCAGGATCTCGGGTACATTGATACAAGGCTTTGATGTGTGCTGAAAGAAATTTGGGTCAGCACCAGAGCGGAGCGTCCCTCCCTCACATACTAGAGTTTCAGCCTGGCCGTCACTTCAAATACCCACAAATCATGTCTCGAGCAAGGTATGAGGAAAGCAGACACTCGATAATGATGCTGATGTGTCTCCGCTTGGTGAGATAAAGTTTGCAGCAGTGACTCAAGTTTGGTGACAGAACTTGAATGTGTACCCGTTGACCTTAGGAACAATGTGGTATAGCTAGAAAAAGTTAATATTTAGAAAAAGACTTGTATGGCTTAATATAACATAAGTGATGTCTTTTACTGAAATATGTAGTAGAAAACCTATGAAAGAATTATATTATGTAAAAAATCCACATTGTTTTATATATATTTTGGACTATGTGGGACGCAACTATTTCGATGAGGTAAAATGGTTGCACTCGGTGAGCTACTGGCACTATCTTTTGCTCTTTTTACCGCAGCACAACTTGGAAAATATTGAATATATTTTGCGACTATTGGTTGTAACTTTCAGTCGAAGGGCAACAAGAGAAGCGTTTTACATCTTCGCTGCTTTCTTATTGATAAGAAGAGGAGAAAAGAATGGGAAGATGCCTGTGGACGAATAAAACTTCCTAAAGACCCGCGTCTTTGTTCTCTCCGCTTCAACCCTGACGTCTTTGAGGCTTTTAATCAAGCATAGCAACTGAAAGAGCTTACAAACGACAGAGACGAGAAACGCTAGATGCCATTCTGGCAGGATGTAAACATGCTGACGCTTGCCATGATGCCGCAACCACTAAAGGAGTTTCTCAGTGCAGATTTCACTCAATATCTGGGGGCGTTTAAACTCCTTGTGGGGCAAAAACCAATGGTACAGCATTTGGTTTAAGCCTACACTTATCCATCGCCACCTGTAAGCTCTTTCTGTAGCTGTCATGGTATCAATGTTTTATTTTCACAGTTGTGTTGCGGTAAAAATAGCAAAAGTTAGCGCTGGTAGCTCACAGAGTGCGATCGTTTGACGTCATCAAAATAATGGCGCCCCCCATAGTCTAAAATATGTATAAAACAATGGATTTTTTAAATAACCGAAATCTTTCATGAGTTTTCTGCGACATATTTTAGTAAGAGACATCATTTATGTTAAATTAAGCAATACAAATCGTAATACCCAAGGTTCTCTTTAAAGAATCTATTTCGATTCCCAATTTAAAATCACTTTGTTTTGTATTTTAAAATCTGTTGATGTTCCCTGAAATATTAACATTCCCAATCATGAAACTCTATATTAAATATTATGAATAATTAATATATCTTGCAGCCCTGACTGACCTTCTGGGTCGCAGTGTCTGGTGCAGTGCGATGCGTTGAATGCGTGCCATTGGAGCCAATTTTAGTTCTGTTCTTTTTTTCCGCAACTTGGGTATTTGATCCAAACCAGATGTGGTTGAGCTTCAGCTGAGGTTATCGGGTGGAAAACAACCACAGTTGGCTGAATTTGCCCTTTTCTTTCTGATCTCAGAACTGTTTTCATGTTTTCATGCAAACTGGATGGGGACGAGATTGAGGTAAAAACTCATCAAAAGTTTGTACACATTTCATGAAACATTTTAATAAATAATTCCAAATTTTGTGATGTTTCATAAAGACTGTTACTATTCTGTTATGTGTACAATAAGGTAATAGTTATACTAAAGAATGAGAAGTTGGTCCAAACTTTTGACTGGTGTATCGACACATCTTTCCCTGTAGGAAGGATGTGGAAAAACGAGACAGAGATTTGCAGGAATGCACCATGGGATTTGTAGTAAATTTTTTCTCAAGCTAGATTGCCAAATGCTTTCAGATTGTTCTTTCTCAGTGTCCTCAGCAAACCTTTCAAGCAACGCAGCACATGCAGACAAAAAAAAGCTGTTGTGCAACAGTGACTCCAAACATTTTAAAACCTTTCCAGTGGTGAAGTTTTCAGAGCGAGTGCCTAATTTAAAAGGAAAGGAAGGGAAAAGAAAGTCAGTTGTATGTATAGAGAAGAAGCAAGAGGAGAACGAAATACACAGAGAAATGTGCATTAAGAGTGAGACGCAGCGAGAACAAAGAGATGAGTCTTCAGATGGTCCTCTGTGTATTCCAGGCAGCATGAGAAACCCTGTTGCATGTTGGGACCTGCAAGAGGAAAACAGTCATGATGTCATACCTCATGTGATTAGCCCGAAACACTTGTACACTAGAGAATAGAAGAAAGAATGAGAGATTTCAGATGTTCCCGCTTTAGTGATGTCTTCAATATAAAAAAATCCTTTGCCAACCTCAGCGACCACAGTAAATGTTGGGAGGTCCACATGATCAGAACTCCAATCACTGGATCAGATGTAATTCAGGAGGAATGTCGAAGCTCTATTGCGCGCAATAGGACTTTCCAAACAAATAATCATGGACAATAGACCAATAGAACAAACCCACCAGGTTGGTAATTGCAAACATCGAGGAGCTGAAAACAATTAAAAGGTTTCAGTAGGAAGTTACGGTTAGTTGGTCTGTTAGTACTGCTAGTGAGGCTTTGTTAAAAGATTATTTGACCATCATGACAGACCCATAAAGACCTCTGAGACCTTGCTTATTGTCTCCATGTGTTTTGCATTTTGTTAAACTGTTCAAAACAGGACTTAAGATTATATTTAAGCACTCTGAAAATGTTGTCACTGGAATGACGGCAAGTCAATGTTTGCTTTGTTCAATTTCCAATTTAATTTGCAATAATATTTGTGAGTTATATAGATCTAATAAACCTCGTAATTTTAAACATTTAAAAAATTTTCATGCATTAAAGAGGTGACGTAAATGTAAGTAATTTGGTCAAGTAAGTCCTGAAAAATAACCTTTTCGAGATCCAAAAAAATAGCAAGACACACCTGAAAGGCTGGATGATGAAGTTTCATTTTAAAAGCATTTGAGTCAGTTTTGACTTTAAACTGTGACGCATCTAGCTCAGGGATCACCAATGAAGGCCGTTCAGATGAACGGAATCTCCTGAGAAATGTAATACTAGGTGAATCAATGCGGCGCCAACAATGGCGAGCCCCTTCGTGTCATTCTAGAGATCTGGAGCTCAGGGCCGAAGGGGAAGGAAGAGGCTGAACGCGCTCTTTTGTCCCCGCGGGCTCTTTTTTCGTAGGTTAGTTTTACTTTCTTTCTGGGAAAACATAATTAGGGTCCGGCTCGGATGGCTAGAGTTACCGCTCTTAGTCTTCTGGGCTGGCAGGCAATGAAAAGGCAGTACGAGGTTGAGTTACAGTCATAGTTTTGATGGCCATGATTCCAGTAAGAGTCCTCAAGCTTAGATAATGGGTTTTATGTCAGAGGCTGGACAGTTGTTTTAGTACTTAGACAGTAAAACTCTGTTTTTATATTTCTGATTTGACATTAACATCGAGCACCAGCTCTAACGTTTTTAGGGTTTTCCAAGCAGCTGGCTTCGTTGCAGTGCTATTTTATGAATTAATTTGAATCTAGAGAGCAGTTTTGTTTTGAAAACAGTAACTGTGGCTCCACAGCGATGATAGACCGAGCTCTGATTTGCAAAGACCTTTCAGACATCTATGTAATCCTGCAAGCATGCAGGAGAGGAGCCCTCTTAAGGTTTCAATAATTCCGTTCGGAGCTTATAAATCTAAACTCTGTTACTTCCAAGCATCACATACCGTGAAACCCCATCGTTATTTAGTTTCCTTTGTTTTTTCAGCATTCACAATAAATGAAAAGTATAACAACAACAAAATCCTCCAGATAATGCAGTGCATCTGGTGAGTTTAGATTTTTCCAAACAGAAAAAGCCTCTTTTTTTGTTTGCAATTTTTAGTTTTACATTTCACCAACCAGTGGACGGAAGGAGCCGGTGCGAGTAGGACATTATACCAAAATAATACAAAAAAGACTGGCGTCATTGTTTTACTTTAGTTTCAACTCTGGATCGAAATCCTGAGGTGCCCGCGCATCAGCTTTTGAGAATGCCTGGACCTGTTTATACATATTTTTAGCTTGCTTTCTAGCAAAACAATGATAAGCCAGTTATGAATTGTTTTTATCTTTTGTGTATTATACACAGACACTTATTCTTAGCAGTATCTCTCTTGAATTCTTCCTTGTGGACACTTTCCTTTAAGGTCATAAGATATGTACATGCTTGTAAAGACTTAAAAGCGTTGTAGCTGCAAAAGTGGCATTACAGACCCTAACCCGTTTTTTTCATCCATTTCTTCTCTTTCTCCAGACCCAAACCACCACCACCCGATGGTGTGAAATCCAACCCCTCCAAGCGCCACAGAGACCGTTTAAACAGCGAATTGGACAAGCTGACCAACCTTCTACCCTTCTCAGAAGACGTCCGTGCACGGCTGGACAAACTCTCGGTGCTTCGACTCAGTGTTGGATACCTGAAGGTCAAGAGCTTCTTCAATGGTGAGATCACAACTTATTTTTCATCTTGGTAATAACTTTTGCTGTTTCGATCACTTACGACATGGTCAGTTTTTCTTTTTTAGCCTATGTCAAGTTCAGGTTTACATAATGGGCCGGTGTTATTTATGGTATAACTGTAAGCAAGGAAGAGAGGACAGGAAATGATGTAGAGAAAAAGGAACATGATCAGGAGATGTCACAAGTGGGACTGAAACCACATGCAGGTATCACAGCTGAATCAAAATATCTGTGCCAATGGTTAAACTCCCACGCAATAGTGGTGAATAGTAATTTCTTCTCATTAAACTTGGGTTAAATTGATTAATTTATGCAGCCAGAAGAAGTGGCTTGTGTTTCACTAACACCTCTCACCCTTGATTAAATGACTCTTGGTTTTGAAAATGCTTCTCAGAATTATGATTCATTCTTTTTCCTAATGGTTTTTGGTGTTTATTAATTTATGTAGCATCTTGAGTAAAGTTCACCGCAAGCTCCATGTCACATGAATAATATTCTAAAATCTTGTGACCTCAGCTGACATGTTTGTTATCTCTAGAAATTTCCAAGGGAGCTGATAGATCACATGCTAGTCTGATTTGGGGTACTTAACGTAGTTAACTTGCTTGACGTCATAAATTAGGCTTGGTTTTCCTTTCATTTTACTTTTTGCTGGCTGAAAGGTTTCGTAAATAATCCACACAGACATTTGTGAGTCCAGGATCTGTTTCTCCGAGGGTTTCAGATCTTTAGCCAGTAAATGCTTGTTTGTTTGTGTGTCTTTAGAGAAGGCTTAGAAAAACATGTCAACATGACCTTGCGAGGAGTGACGTAGGATCTTCTCATGGAATTAATCAAGTTTCTAAGAATAATGGAGAGGGGAAACCTCTAAACGGAAGGTTAAATTAAAAGTTCCCAGAACAAAACCATCCATAATGCCTGTCTAAGAGGTACTGAATTTTTTATTTTTCATAGAAATGTGTTTGTTGATGGATTGTGAAGTGGTCTTGAAGACAGACAGTATAAAATCCTTAAAACAAGATTTCTTTACTGATGTTTAGAAATTTAAACAGAGAAAATAAGACTAGAAATACTAGATTGAGAACAGGATATTGTCCAGAGGACAAAAAGGTGTTTTGCAGATGTAGTCCGATTTGGTGAGATGTAGATATAAAGACTTCATAACGACTGACTGGCTTAACCACTTGTCAAATATAGATGTTGATTGGTCTTCACTAAACACGTACACAGGAAGAAAATAGCCCAGAGAATGTGTTGCCGTCCTTTGTTATAATTTCTAGATGATTGTAATATGACAAGACTTAGGCCTCGCACTCATGTACTTTGCTCATATGACCTTGATTTAGTTTTTAATGCTGGATATAGTATTGGATTTTGCTGCCATAATTACTGAAGGTGTTTTCCTGTGTAAATAATTACAGCAAACGTGTATGTTGTTTAAAAAGACTTGACCACATTGACCTTTCTTCTCTTACCCAGTCTCAGGTCAGATGTTCTTTATCTTTGACTCCGTTATCTTGTTTTTTTAAACATGATAGTGGCAACAAGCATGTGTCTTTTCTTGAACTCCTTGCTGAGTAAGCGCGGCAGCTATGAAGTGTATGCAGAGAATTCCATTGTAAAAAGACAAAGGGCCTTATGGGAGATATTTTGGGAGTCATCTTGGCACCATCAGTGGGCAAGGAAGACAAACAGGCAAGGTTTGGCATAGAGAGTGCTGAATCAGACTACATGGTGTTCCTGGCATCGTCCTGGACTCCCCACCTTGTTCTGTCATGCTGAGCCTGTCCGAACAAACACGCAGACAGACATTTGGCAGGGAACTTGTCCAGTCTGGATGGGCATTTGAGAGGCACAGATATAACCTAGTTTAGAGACGGTAGAAAGTGTGTTTTTGCAGGACACCAGTGTCATCTCAAAGGTCTCAGACCTGTCATCATTTCACTGCCAGACTAGAACTTCCTTTTCCTGAGGAACTGGCCGTGTATTGTGTGGAAATTCATCAAGTCTTTCCTATCTTCTCCACCGCCCTTTTACATTTTTCATTTGAAATCGGCCTCCAAACAAACAGCCCACCAAAGGCTCGACAGAGCCCCGAATGTGCCAGCCTGCTGCCCCCAGCTAAGCTTCCTTTTATTGTTCTACTAAAATAGCAACATTTGAGAGCTAGCGAGAACAAGACAGCACAGGAAAAGAGAGCAAAGCGTGAAGCAGGCGGTCCAAAGAACAGAGGTTATTTTTGACCTGCCCACAAGATTCACAGAGCACTTGTCGCTCTCGAAAGACTGGAAACTAAGATCAAATAAAACATGTTTCTATGCATTTGTTTCTGTGCAACGTCCCTAGTAACCACATGTGTGAAGCAAAGAAACGAGGGCAACGTTAGGCCCTACAAGCAGACGGTGTTTGGTGTTGCTGCAGTCTATGCAGCATAAATAAACTGCGACAGACAGGAAGCACGAGCTATTGTGGTAAAACAGAGTCATTTTGCAGGTTCTTTGAGAGCGAGCAAGGAAGATGAGTGACAGGCACGGTGGCAGGAAAAGGGGGAGCACTGGGAGGATCTGGTAGATGTATCCAAACAGAGGCGCTAGACAAATTGCCCCCATCCTATCTGTCTTGTTTTTAACTTCACATCTGTGTTGTGAAGTCCAGTTTATATACCACTCCTTGGACTGGGTCATATACTTCACTTTCCGTTAATAATTGCTGTAATATCAGGAAATACCATCTTGGGAACTCTCGAGCACTTTAGTGCAGTCCAGTGAGGAGGCTTGAATTGGCCTAAACCAAGCTATTTTCAATCCTTCTCCAACAGTATTAATTGGAACAAGGCTACGAGTACAGTAACTCCTTTATCAGCTTGTCTATTTTCATCGCTGGCTGTGAAATGCAAAGAGAGGCGTGCCCAAGGCTACGGATTCCACTGTGTCTGGCTTCTAGCAGGTCAGACACCGCCTTTGCAGAGAATAGATCCTCTGTTGGTGTCCTCCCATCGTCCAAGGCTGTTGAGATGGAAGGACCTAGAAGGTTGCACTGAGAAAAACCACAAGATTCGGTCCCACGGTGAGATGCACAAATGGGACATTGTGTGAACTGTGTTCCCAGCATGCACTGGGGCCAGGCCATCGTTGTGTATTGATGAGGGTCAGGTCTGGAGGAGTTGCTGCATAGAATGGTCCTTGTCTGAAGTGTAATGTGGTGTGTCATTGGTCTAGCTCGGCTTTGACCTTAGGGATGAATCAGTTGGCTTCAAAACTACTTTTGCGGCGCCCAGAGTATGATGGAAAGAGAGACAGGCAGAAAGATTCCTTGAAAGAAAGGTTCATTGTTCCTTATTTTCTTGCTCTTCATCTTTGCCCTTTCAACGTTTAAACAAGTTTTTATGCCTCTACGCTGTTCAAAGCTTTTTGCCCCGTCCTTGTTCTTGCTGCAAATTTCCATTGCGCTCTCTCTCCTTCTGTTTTTCTGAACTGCATTTTCTGCATCTTATCTTAGTAGAGATCGCCACGTTCCTGACGGTAAGTAGATGGCGGGGTGAGGGTGGTAGGGCTGAGGGAGGGAAGGGTTAGCGCTCAGAGCCCTGAGGCGTTCCGGCACGCTATAGGGGCACTGCAGGTAGTAAAGACCTCCAGACCACTTGGGGTCTCATTCATAAAATCTGCTTTAAAAGAAGCACCTCTTTGGGTGGAATATTTGGTGGCCTTGTCCATCAGCTTTTCTTCTTCCTCTACAAATGTGTACAGTGTTTAGGATGTGTCAGAGTTTGTCGGTGCTGATGCCCTTGTGGGCAGTGCGCCGACATATAGCATCATTGTGCTGCGGGCATTCCAAGTTCAAATCCCAACTCGAGAACCTTTCCGGATTCCACCCCCCTCGCTCTCTTCCACTTCGCTTCCTGTCCTCTACACTGTCCTATACTAATAAGGCAAAAAACAACAAAAGAGTCTGAAAGTGGTGAGCTGCATAGATTGCATGAATGTCCTCTCCAGAATAAGACTTTGGCAAGGCCACAATTATTGCTTTTCTACCAGGTCTGGTGCCGGAGCCAGAGCCCAATTGGGAATCGGGCTGGGCTTTTCCACTCAGAAAAATCTGGACAGATGTCCAGATCCTGGTTCCGAAACCAGCCCCGAAACCTTGCTGGTCTTGAACAAGGAAACCTATGACCTTAGTAGACCTGCTACAGACCGCAGTTTGAAGGTCACCATTTTTAAAAGCCAGGTAGTTAACAACATTGAAGAGGTCATGAACTGAGAAACCACAGTTCCCTTGATTTATTATTTGACATATAAGAGGTCAACTTTGTTGTTAATCTAAAAACACCTTATATTGAGAGCAGTCTGTCAAAACAACAGCTTTTGGAATGTTCTACTCTGTGATGTAATAGGTAGATAAGCACCGCCTCTGCAGAAGAAAATCGACATCACTGCCTGTTTAGCCCCGCCCACCGATTCCCACGTAGTGTTTACCAAAGAGGCAAATGTGCAGGTCTACGCAGAAACAAAACTATTAAGATGGCTCTGAAAACAACTGGATGATCTGCAGTGCCAATTTGTGGGGAAAAAAATTGCCTTCTGATCCGAACATTAGGAAAGAGTGGATAAACTTTGTTTATTTAATAGGGCTTTTGCCGTTTTTATTTGATAGGACAGTTGAGAGCAGACAGGAAAGCATTGGGTGAAGAGAGGGGGGGTGGGATCGGCAAAGGATCTCAAGACGGGAATCGAACTCGGGTCGCCGGGAGCACACTCGCACTATATGTCAGCACACTAACCACTGGTGTCGGTGCTGACTATGAACCTTATTTTTAATTAAGTTCCAGACTTCGTCGGTAAGAACTCGATCCTTTGTTTACTCCATTTCACCGTGGATTCATTTACAGTTACCCATAGTGTCAGCAATGCATCGCTCATTCTCTTATTTTAGGAAACCGAGGTTATGTTAGTAACTGGAGCGACACAATTCAACGTGGGATTTTCAAAGATGATACTGTGTCACTATTGCTTTGTCTCTTCTTACAGATTGTTTGATATTTAAGTATTTTAAGCCTAAATCACAGTGGCGTCCATCTATGAGGAATGAATGTACACTGTTAGCCCATCATAGTGTTTAGTTCCGCGTCTACAATCCACCATGCCTATTCAAACAGAACGTTCTGCTGAGGGAGGTTAAAAGCAGGACAGAAAGTAGCCTGTTACTTCTATTAGGATGTTTTTTATGTAAAAATCCTGATAACATTATAAGTGGACCTCAGAGAACAGTACAAAATAAAAAACAAAGGCAGTTCATGACCTTTAACACAATAAATTTGTCAGTTCAGCAGTGGTCGGCAGAACAAAACAACACTGTCCTTCCAAGAGATAACAAGCGATTCCAGTCAGAAGAAGCCGCTTCTGAACGAGTGCCACTCTTGGACGAGCACCAGACTCAGTGGAAAAGCGGTACAAGTGTTGCACCTTCACGAAATTTATTTCATCACGATTATCGTTTCTCAACCCCACCTTGATTGGACAAGTAAGAGCTTTCCGTCAGACAGGAAGCTGCATCCTTTTGGTGATAGCACAGTTTTTGGTCAATCACTAACAAGAGCCTCATGCTGGTTAGTCTTTAAACTTGCATGAGGAAAGATGGTCCTTATCCTGTTTTATACCCTGTGTAGGTTTTTTAGATTGTATTAACCCTTTCTGTATTTAACCGTCAACTTCGTGAGCAGGCTTCTTGCGTTTTGTTTGAGGAATGTGAGTGGTTGTCAAAACGTTGGTTTCTGTTTTCCTTCTTACCTTGTTTATGACAGATGGAGTGGCAGAGCAGCCAAGAAAATGGAACAAAAATGCTTCTACGTCTTTTCTAAACCTCACTATTCCTGAATCCTGTCAACTCTGGTTGGACCTCCAGTACTCACACCTGATTTCATTTTTTAAGGCTATGAAAGCAACATACACTATTGTCCTGCTTGAGGTTTTGTTTTCCCTGCCCTTATTTGTGTTTGGTTTTTTTTCGGTCTCCTATTGTCCTTGGTCAGAAAAGTTCGTCTACCCTTTCTTTTGTTGATGGGAGACAAGACAGATGGACTCGGAACATCAATATTTGTGTTGGCATGAGTCAGTGGAGACTAACACCAGAGGCTTTGGAAAGTAAGAACAGAGAGAGGAAAGACGAGGGCCTCTCTCACTCCCTCGCGTCAGCTGCGCAATTTTCTGTTCTTCTTACCGCCGGATGACCCGACCTGCCGCGTCTCTGAATGCGAGAGCGTGCTTTGGTCGACCTCTTTTTTTTTTTGCCCTTTGATGTGAGCGTTTAGTCATCAGTCTCGCCACAGAACAACAATCCCAGCGGGGGTCTCAATTCTGAGCTTGTACATGCACAGGTTTACATTACGCCCTGTTACTTTGATGTACTAATTCAAGAGAAAAATGCATTTATCTTTGTCTTGCAAGACTACACTCCTGATTTAACTTTGGCAGTATATTCATCTTTGGAGTGTATCCAACCAACCACACTAGGTAAACGCAAGATATAGAGGTATTGTTGCATTATTTAAAAGTGTAGTTTGTGTTTTATGTTTATGTATGGGGGTACATACGTCACGATTCAATACATACCGATGCACCGTGATACCATGTACTCAGATGTACGAGATAAATCAACCTAGTGCTCCAGTTGTCAAGAGTGCTTATGTTTTTAATTTGGTAAAGCCAATGGGTTTTTGATAGTTACCTTTTTAACGCTTACAGAGACATACCCATTTGACATGGCTACGTTCCTGAGACACTCATCTGAAATACCATGATAATAAGGCTCTTTGTAGCCGTGTTGCCTAAGGTAATTCTCATTTAGGTGATGCTGTCTCTATTTATATCCTGGCACACGTAACCTCTGTTACCCAGTAGCACTCGTATGCAAACCAGGTCGCCCACTAATATGAAACCAAACTTTTTCATCATTCAAATTCACAGCGTTTCTTTTTTGTGGCCCATTGTTTATATACTCATCTTTCTAAAGCATGACTTGCACGCATGGCGGCTTTTTCTCCGCTTTTTGTCTGCCTTGCAAGTCACAACCACACGTGGTTAAAACGCAGTGTTTTTACACCCACTAAAAAGGAGAAATAGTAAAGCTGCAGCGCTAACTCAATGGGGCTCTCGAAGGCTCACAACTCGAAAACAACAAATGCTGCAGTGTTCCCCCACACTTGAGGTGGCGATAGCATCAACAAGCATGCCTATCAGCAACACAAGATGGAGCTTTTAAGATCATCACAGTCAAAACACAGAACTTGGCTACTCAAGTGGAGACAGGCCCAAGAATGATAAAGAGCCAGCATAACTTCTTCCTTTTGAGAGAGAAGGTTGGAAAGAAAGGTACCATAATGCCTTGGTAGTCATTGGAAATAAATGAATGTGTCAGTGAGCAAGAACAAACCTAGGGAGAATAAAAATAGTGATTGGGGTGTCTTTACACTAAAATTTAGTTTCAACCAATTAAATTAGAAGACAAGTTTTAGTCAGAACTTAGGTATTGAATTGAGTTTGTTCTCTATGCTACAAATACTGTGTGCAAGTTCCTTTAACATCACTTTTGTGTCAAAGTGCAAGCACTTTTGATATCCCTATTCCGTGACATCTTTCAGAGGTGATTAATGTGCGAGCAGTGATGAGTAATCACGTAATTCCAGGTTGTAGCGCTCTTCAAACAGACTGTATCATGCAGACCCAGAGCGGTAATTTGTGTTATGTTGCGCACAGCACCAAACAGCTTGTTTTCTTCATGGTGTGCATGAGACTCATGTATGATTCACTGGGCTTGAGAGTCGGTGTAGATCTGTCACCAGATGTTAGCGGCTAAGCGTTTTGCTGGCTTGCGGCTACTCCTCGCCTCATGCTGTGATTTTCATGGTTTTTCCCGCTAAAACACAACGCCACACAGTAGATTTGGGCCTGCTCCAATAGATGTGAGCCAAGGTTAGTAGGGAAGTGGCTAGATTGAGGTGGGGTCGGGGGGGAGAAAAAATCATGAGTCATTTTCATGCTATCACTCATTTTGCTAAATGCGATGGTAACGGAAATGGCTAAACCAAAAATGCAGGGTGGTTAACCCTCAGCGTTATGAAAGTTTACTGCAGTAGCCTTGCATAGTAACCATCTATCTGTTAAACAGTTTTTTGTACACGTACCACATTGAAGGAACTTGAAATACCATATACAGTAAATGAATATGATACCCATTTTATAAGTTACTCCATGGTATTTCCAAGAATACCGTGGTTCTACCATGCTACCTGCCCAAAAGTACCAATTTTATTACCACAGTACTTTCTTTTAAAGGACTCTTTACACACTAACTAACTAGCACCGTGATGTTTTGAACAAGGTGCCATAGTAATACCATCCCTTATGAAAATTAACCATGGTTTTGCTACAAATAAAACCAAAAAACATTACGTTACTATAGGTAAACCATGTTAACCACAAATTAACCATGGTTTTGCTATACTAACCATAGTTTAACCAAGGTGTTTGCATTAAAACTGCGGTTGTACAAATGATAATTAACGTGCCAAAAACTGCACTGGTTACACTTTTCCTATAGTAAAACCATGGTTGATTTTCATAAGAGATGATATTTTGGTCATGTACCATATCAAACTATAATTCGTTGAATTATATGAAGTAACTTGAAATATCATATAAATGAATTTGATACTTATTCATATATTTTTTATAAGTTACTCCACAGTATTTCCAAGAAAATGCCCAAAGTACCGTGGTGTTATCATAGTACTTTCTTGTAAAGGACCCTTTACATGCTAACAAAAACGTACTGCCACCGTGATTGTTTTAGACAAGGTACCATAGTAATACTATCCCTTATGAAAATTAACGATTGATTTTACTCTAAATAAAACCACAAATGGTTAGACAAATGGTAATCAAAGCGCCAAAAGCTACACTAGTTACTACACTTTTCCTATAGTGAAATCATGGTTAATTTTTGTAAGAGATGATATTTTGGACATGTACCATATCAACTTATAGTTCATTGAAGTATCTGAAGTAACTTGAAATACCATATGAATATGACACCATGGTATTTCCAAGAAAACAATGGCACTGCCATGGCACATGACAAAATAGCACGTTGTTTCCATAGTATTTTCTTGTAAATTATCACTTACTCACAAAAACCACCATGGAGGTTTTTGCTCCATGGTAATACCATGGTATTTTGCATTCTTGAAAGTATAATGGAGTACAATATAAGAAACCCGTAGTAATCACCAAAGTTTGCCATAACTGTACAACAACATCGACACATTATCTGAGAAGTATTTTTCCCCAAAATACCACATTATAGTCAGTGTTAATATAACAAGTCTCTACAGTTAGTGTGACAGTGGTAAAACCATAGTGTATTTGCATAAGGCTGATGTGCTCAACCACCAAAGTCTGTCAGTACGTCACATGATCAAGTGGTGAATCTCTTGAAAGTTGGGGGTTTTTTATGATGTGCCGTGATAGCCTGAGGCGGTTAGCCTGACAGCTTTTTCGATTCTTAATCTTGAACTTTGATGTGCTTACACATGTGTTGGAACGTGCACGGTTTGATCACTTGGCATCCTAACCAGGGGAAACCTGTTAAACGTGTTGCTTAATTTCCTCTGTGTACACAGGAAGTACTCTTTGTTCAGAAACAGAAGGTGAGAGAGCAAAAGAAAGTCTTTAAAAACTTTGAGCAGTCTTCATTTGCTTAGCAAACTAGCGTTAAACAGTACAGTACTGGCTCTGAGGTATACAATATAGCAGGATTGTTGCAACACCGTGGTTGGTTGCGTATCTGTTCTCTTCATATTGCCCGAAGGAAAACGTTTGTCAGTGTGTGCGGCAGTCTGCCATACATCTGCAGTCATCAATCTACAACTTCTCTTTTTCCTCTCACCTGCATGCTACCTTTCCACTCATCTGTCTGTGTTCCCTCCATCACAAAGATGTTCCTTGTCCTTTTTTTGCACCTCATCCACCTCAGATTCTTCTAATTGAAGCCACATTGAACGGACAGAAAGAGTGACCGGGATGAAAGACCTAGAGAAACTCAAAAAGGAAGGGGAGGCCTTTTGTTGGGATGATCAGCATTATCTGGGGTTTTTAAAGAGGAAAAAGATGTTTCCTGATACTCTTCCACTTTGGCTCAGACCTGAAATATGGTCAAGACGTCCAAGTTCACCAGTTCCCTTCCATTTTTTTAAACATAGCTCTCAGAAATAAGGATGTGATTCTCGACTTGCAGAAACAAAACTGTTTCAACGCAACAGAGAAGCAAATATTATCTTTTTAATTTACCCTCTTAGGAAGTTGTGTTTTGCAACATGCTAACTGGTTTTTAGCTGGTCATTATAGCATGTACAAACAAACTTAGACCACCGACATATGACTTCAGGGCAGTCAGGCTGGTTCTTGACACATGGTGGCTGGTCAAACAAGGTCATCACATTGATTTTGGACCAGCTAGCATTTTCCACTTTAAACTAGATTTTCCAACAGGCCTAATTTAGCCTACTTGTTTGCTTATCACTTGGCGACATCAGTTGCTTTTATCCTGAGTGACTTTGCAATTGCAGTGATGTTATATCTGAGGCAGCTAGAAATTAGTCTTGTTCAGCTTAGTACTTTTCAGTGCATGTGGTGACCTTGTTTCAGACCGAACCAGTAAACTTTGAACTATTACTTCAGAATTAGGCTACTTCAGGGGCATTTCCAACCGTGGATGCAAGGAAGGCAGTCCCTCCTAAAAATACTGGATAAGAAAAAACATTGTAGTACAAAAATAATACAAAATATTACATTGAAAAATGTATAAATCACTTGTTTTTCTAAAAAAACATTGTCCAACAGCTACGTTTCCATTACCCTTCAAATTGCGCAAACTGAAATGGAAACACGTCAATTGTGCAAAAACTCCCATATATTGCAAAACAGTTTTTACACTGGAATGAGGTTGGTTTTCAGGCCATTCGAAAAAGAAATGTTTCGCAAAACTGCAATTGAAATGTTTTTCCGCATTTACAGGTCGTATGGCGTATGTAAAATGTCATATGATCATTCTTCAATGTACTATAAACTCCAAGAAACACTTAAGGAGTATTCCTCAAGGAGGAGTATTCCTATAAAGGAGTATTCCTATAAAGAGAAGTAAGGGGCTTTCCCTGCCATTAATGTTTAGACCATTTACACTGCACACGGCCACCGGAGCTGATCGCAGCCACTCAGTTTGAAGCAGCTCTCCGTGCTGCCTCTGTAAAGATACACACATATACATCCTTCGATTAAATATTGGCAAAATTTGTCAAAATCCCACCAAAATCCATTGGCGTGACTTATCGCGAGAGGAAAAAATGTATTAGCATAACATGGGTTAATGGAAACGGCGTCATTTCACAATACTTTTTTATCGACATTTATAAAATATCACCTTTCAAATCTGTAATCGAAATGCGCCTACTGACAACAGCAGGTAAAGTTACAGCGAAAGTCTGTGTCTTTTTTGCCTCCCCTGAGACCACAGAGTTTTTTTTGTGTTGTTTTGTTTTTTTTAAGATTTATTTTTTGGCATTTTTGCCTTTATTAGGATAGGACAAATCAGAACTGACAGGAAGCGAAGTGGGAGAGAGTTGGGGACGGGATCGGGAAAGGTCCTCGTGTTGGGATTCGAACTCGGGACGCCCGTAATCGGCACTGTATGTCAGCACATTGAATTTTAACGGACTACCTACAGCCTGCAGTGAGCTTGGTGGGGGAAGAATGAATGAGAATGAATGAGGGAAAGTCACGTGGGAGGAGGCAATGCTTCCATCTCGATATGATTGGATGGCTAGTTATGTTCGGCTATGATGTGATAAATCCCGCCTCTTGTGTTCATGCACATTCCACATTCGCGAATCATTCTGAATGAACGATGTAATGGCGTTAACGGAAAGACTAATTTAAGAAAGTTAGTAAACAACCCCACACACTTCGATATAACCACTTTGTTATGACAAAATAAGACTTGAAAACATGTTCTGTGGGAGTTTTTAGTGAGTAGTCAGCTTGATGAAATTTAAAGTAAATTTCCGTGTCTGTGACCAATATTTACCAAGCTTTGATGACTGATGATCTGAAAACTGTGCCAAAACTATACTCCAGTACTTTTTCTAGGAACAACAAGGCCTAAAAATGACTCGGCAAACTTTTCTCTGTCTTTGCTCTATATCCATAACCATCATTGTTTTAAAAACTTATGTCAAACAATATGCTAGACATCAGTGGCGTCACTGACAAATGTTGTACAACTGTCGTATAGCTCTTATCCAATAAGCTGCGTCTGCTAACTTTTATTGATTTTGCATAAAACTATAAAAGCTCAATGCTTACGTGCCAGAACATCAGAGTTATTGACTCCTGTCATAATATATCTGTTTTTTTACACCTAGCCTATCTATTTGTTTACAGCCACTTGTCATTAGCTTATCAGGAAGTGATCCTTCATATCGTGGGAGCGGGAAATTAGCAGTCGTGTCAACGCCCCGTCCCGCAGTTCTGAATGAAAGTTTACAGAACAAGTTGACAAGGAGTTTTTACTGTCTGTTTATCTGAGGTGACAAGCACTTTGGCACATTGTCAAGACGGTTTTGCTGTTCTCACATTACCACCCCATTCCTACCTGCTTCCTCTGACCTTACAGATCATCAAGACTTTTAGGTTCCCGTTTTAGTTTTAGCCACATAGTTCCCAACAGACAATACGGACCCTGAGAGCAAAGCAAAGCGTTGGGATAAAACGGGTAAAAAGCTTGTGATGATTTGGAAAGCCTTGAAAGTCTTTCAGCAGCCAGTTCACTGGTTCTTCCTTATGCTAGGAGCCATGGCCGATATCTATTCATTCCTCTACGCCATTGGGACAAACAACAATGAAAGACAACAAGGTTGAATGACACTAAAACCTAAAGCGAAAAAAGAGACTCCCAGCATGAGGGGTGTTAACAAGAAGGAAGAAAGGGGAAAAACATGAGCGCGAGAACAATATCAGCATTGTAAGTCAAGACAGATAAAGAAAGCCCTGTGGGTGAGAGCAGTTTTCTTTGGACCTCGACACCATTTCCCGTCCGCTCGGACCCGAGAGGTCATTGGACGCCCCAGTGCATTGCGCTCTTCCTCTCGAGCTTTCTTCCGCCCCTTTCTACCACATCGTTTCAGCATTTTGCATTTTCGCTGTATGGCACAGGAAGAGATAGACTGTACTTCCTTTTTACAGGGGTGCATTAAGGACGACGGCCATGTGTGTGCGCTTTACCTTGAAGTTTACGTGAAGCGTATCGTTTATGTTTTCGTGGTAAAATGTGTGTTTTCAGGCGCACTTGTATCCCTGTGTGTGCATGTCTGTTCCTGAGACTTGTGAGTTGTATATGCGGGCAGGAAATTTTCAAGTGTATGTGTGTATGCGAGCACACTCAGGACGTTCGGTGTGTATGTGTGTGTTTTCTGTTGGCAGTGAAGTGTCTCAGGGGAGGCAGGGCTTGCGTGAGAGCACTGTTGCAGATCTGTCAGTGAGAGGGGGCTGCTCAAGGTCTGGCGGAGTGTGTGTGTGTGTGTGTGTCTGCGCCGGGCTTGGATTGTTCCCCCCAAAGGGAGGGAGGGAGAGCGGGTTAAGCCAGCCCCGTCTGTCAGCATGGAGCTGCCGTTCGTATGAGTGTGTATGCGTCCTGTGTTTATCTAGGGGGCCTGTGGAAGGAACGATTGTGGACATTTTGAAAGCAAGAAGCTAGGTGAACCGTCTCATCAGAGACAAAGAGACCGAGTGGGCGGGGAAAGGTGTGTGTGTACACAAGGGCTTGTATGAGCGGCTGAAGACAAGCTGAGTGTGTGTGTGTGATTGTTGGGAGCGTGTGTGTGTGTTTGTCCAACTACAGTGTTATCTTGGCGTTGTCCTCTTTCTGTCCTCACTCTCACAGCAGGACTGTCAAAACTTCCCTTTTCTTAGGACTACACACATACATGGACTTTTATTGTCTTTATGTAAAAATAGACCTGATTATAAATTGAGGGTGTGTGATATAAGTTAAATGTATTATTAATAAGTAATCTTATTGTATGTCCTTTACATTAAATTAGGTTAACATTACAACCTAACTTGCATAGAAAGTGACACATATAATGACACAAACTAAATTGGCACAAGTGTTTTTGAGGCTAGAGGGTCATGGAAAATCTTTTGCACTGTGATTTTTCTGCCACCTACGGGTTTTGACTTGTGGGCAGACGGTGTAGCCTTTCTAAACCCTCGAGCCAAGTCACTGACTCACTGAGTGACACAGAGTGCCTCTCTAGGATAGATTTAGTAATCTGATCATTTCCTGCTCTTTAGTGTAACGATAAATTCAAGTAGGTTGTAAATAAACAATGGAAGGGTGTGTACAAGATTTTGAGTTCAACATTGCATTTTCTTCAACTCAGAGAGAATGTAAATGATACTTGCCCTGCAAAATCCGTTGTCATGATGCTAAGATGTCATAAATGATTGCCAGAGAGTGGCTCAAAACCTTGAGCAACCAGGTATAAGAGTAGAAACTCAAGACCATAACAGGAAAACATCTGAACCCAGTCCAGCCCAGCAGTTTATTCTTATTTTTCAATGAAGTTATTGTTGAACCTTAAATATTCTCACAGATTTGACTGACAAAGCAAACTTGTATTTGCAGGCCTCAAAAGTCCCGATGACAAGGTCGTGACAGCAGCTGCCACTCAAACATTCATCTTCCTCGTAACCAAAGTCATGGTCACTGATGAAACACTTGCCTTCCATCGTTCTTATCTAGCATTTTTTGCGTTGCAGCAAGTTGTTCATTTTTTACAGAGCTGTCTTGACTCAATCAACACCTTGGACCTGTTGAAGCACCTGTGCCAAGTCAAGAATGACAGAATTAACAGCTTGTTTACTTCTGTCACTCTGTACAAATTGATGAGGAAGAAACTGAGATTAACCAGCAACCCCAAACCAGAAGCCTTCTCCCAAACCTCACCTTAAAACCTCAGCCCAACTGGTTAACTTCTAACCCCAAACCAGGCATCTGCGCACATGCAGGTCCTGTGGTGTGCATGCATGCACCGTACAGCAAGATGGTAAAACCATGTGTTTTTGTTTCCTCCAGCCATTTGGGTTTTAGAAATTCATCTTGACCTCATTTGAAATTAAAACAGTCAAACCAAGATTGCGTCAGTGGCATGCTGCATTGCAACAGACATGCGGCTAGAGTTAGGAGTCGAAAACTTGTTCATATTTTGATGATGTTATCTCAAAAGAAAAATTCAGCTGAATTGTCAACTGGAATTGCCAAGTAAAATCAAAATCAGTTTAATTCCTTGCAATTTTCAGGTTCCTACATGCAAATCCCAGAATGGCAACCATAAGTATTAAATTGCTCAGCATATTTCTTTGCTTACCTGTTTCTACATGCGACCATGTACCACTACCACATGCAAGAATTGCGTTCCCCTACTTAATAAAGTATCTGTCAATTAGAATCAATTAGAAACCATTCTTGTATGTGCCCGTGTACCTCAACCACATATAGGAATTGCTTCGACACATTTAGTGGTCCAGCTTCGGCGCGGATGGTGAGGAGCTCCCTGATCTTTGCTTCATTCCAGTGTGCTTTTTTTTTTTTTTGCGCTTATCTACCCCAAAACATCCGTTAAAAGTGTTGCACGATAATGCATGTCATCACTACGACACCCTTTTACAGCACTGGTCCTGTCTTTTGTCCACACAGGGCTCGTTTCGGGACTGATCCCGGCAATGTTACTAGGTCCCAATCCTGGGACATGTTCGCGTTTACACAGAAGGCACTCCGGCAATTTTATGGCACTTTTCTAGAATCAATGTTCTGTGTGAAGGGGGCTATATAGAAACCATTCCCCTTCTCTTTCATTGCAATGGCAGCTGTACAGCGCAAATTCTGTTTTCATCAAGTATATCGAAATTATTCCATTCCTGCATGCACCCATGCACCTTAACTGCATCTAAGAGCTGCATTCTCAAGTAGCCAGACCCTCTGAATGACGGTAGAAGCTCTGGGTACCTTGGCCACTTTGAATTGCCAAGGACCGCCCAAGAGGCGATATGACTGACAGGTAAAGCAACCAATGACGTTTTGTTTTGTGCCACATTATGTTTAGGGGCGTGGAAATGTCCCCACAATAACAGACCATTGTGTAAAACCCTTGGACGTATTTTGAAGAGTCTGTGCCGCAAACTTTACATATTTCACATATTTTTGAAAATCCTGAGTTTAGTTGATCTGGATAAGTGCTCATTAGGGCTTTCACACTGGAGGAACCTTTTCATAGTTTATAGAACTATTGACGGAAGTACCCACTTGTTCAGACCTCTGGAATGACGAAAGTATTTAGTTCTAAGAACTTTTGGGGGAACTAAATTAGCTCCTACTTCAGAGTAGGGTCTAAAACAGTTCTATAGGACCTGCCATAAAAGATTTAGCCAGATTTTCATACTCTTTCAATTGCGTAAATTGTGCGTTTACATTCCATCTCCGTTACCATGAAGCCCACGACATGCAACAAAAAACACTCAGATCACAGCGTCCTCCATTCACCGGTTTGTAAATGACGCAAATAAAGAGGTTGCTGTCGGACACTTCAGAGTTCCTGCTGCCGATGCGAATGCAACCAGGAAAATGGCCTGAGGGACAAATTGGTTCTCTAGGAACCACCATTCTGGCTAGTTCCTAACACTGAATACCTAGAACTATGCGGTGCGAAAGCCCCAATTGTCACAACTGTAAACACGACCGCTTTCTTCTTCCATGATGGGGTTTGGCATTACGGCATCTTTGTTTCCAAGCAGAATGTTAAAGAACGCAACACATTTCTACCGGAAATCTTGTAGAATTTAACCAATCCAAGTTTTTCCAATTTTGTCTGCCATATGCATCAGACGATCAGCCAACGGTCCATGGGTGTGACGTCTGAGGCTGAGACTATATTCCCCTCTTCCCTTCCCAATGGCAGGTGTGCCACACTAGTGTAGTTTTCAACAAGTAGAATCGCAACCCTAAGCATTACATCTTTACAAAATTCCCATTTCTATATGCACTGTAGAAATCACATTCCCAACTGCCCTTCCCAATGATAGGTGTGCCACACTAATGCACTTTTCATCAGGTGGAAATGCAACCATAAGCATTAAATTGCATACAATTCCCAGTTCAGCATGTGCCAGTGCATGTAGGAACCCAGTGGAAGGTGTGACGCCCTAATGCGGTTTTCACCAACTAGAATCTCAACCATAAACACTGACTACCTTGTTATCCTCATTGCAACTATACCTGTGCCGATCGTGGGGCAGTCATGGCCTAATGGTTAGAGAGTCAGACTTGTAACCCAGAGGTCATGGGTTTGAGTCTTGGTACCGGCAGGGATTTGTCCATGACCAAACTCTTGAGCAATCCCCAACTGCCTACCCCCAAAAGATGCCTACCCACTGCTTCGAGTGTGTGTTCACTTGGATGGGTTAAATGCAGAGCACAAATTCTGAGCACGGGACACCATACTTGGCTACAAATCACGTCAAATTTGTCAATACGATCTGATGAAAATCAGAGGTGTTAAATTCCATTTAGTTCCCATTCCTACATGTACCCATGCGCTTCAACCACTTGTAGAATCAGCATTCTCCTCTTTCCTTCTTTCCAGCAGCACTAATGGAGTGTTGCCGTCGTTCTTTAAAGCAGGTGCTTGTGCCCGTCATTCACCCCGTTTCCAACTCTTGGTGGCACCTCGATCCAATAAGGGCCAGAAATCTCTCCCAGCGCTTGTGTTGCAATTACACAACCATGCCATTGTTGTGCTGTTTTTGGTCTGAGGGCATGGCAGGCCTGTGCGAGCAGTTTTCCAACATGTCTGGTCGGGGGTTGCTTCAGCCGCCCGCTTTCATGTGCAGGCCTGAGGTATGTAAACAGGATACCCTGAGCCGCGCATGAAGAAAAGAAAGGCAAGGAATCATGGTGAACTTAAAAGACTTGAAGCAGGAGCGAGTTGCCTGCGGAAAACCGTACTCGTTCAGGCTCTTTTTTCAATAGCTACCGCTTTTAATTAAGTCTATCTTTTTCTCTTTATTCACCCTCGATGGTTCAGGCAACAGCTGAAGCAGCTTGTGAAACAATAAATGACCAGCTGTTGGACAGATATAAACAGCAGGCGAAATATATGGCCGCATGTTTTATTTTTGGAAGCTGCAATTATTGTTGCCTAAACGAAAGCAGACAGCCACTCAGTGAAATATGTGTCACGTTCTCTTGGCCAGAAATAAAGCGTAGAGCCCTGCCCTGTAGCTCGAAACAGGCCTTGCTTGTAGTTTGCAGACTTTCTGTTGTACGTCAACAACATCTTTTGGCGCAATGGTCGCAACTGAGACAACAATACTGTATATAAGAAAACTTGCGCCGTTTGCTTCATGGAGACCCTGTTCTTGCAGCGCCCACCTCTGTACGCATAACGCAAGGCAAAACAAGCACGGCGCAGACACAATGGCGCTGCTAGATAGCGATCAACCAGGCTAGGGCGGGTAACAGGGTTTAGGTTGTTTCTTTAAGAGTAATGGCGAAGATCTCTCTCTCTCTTTCTTGTTCTCTCATTAAGAGCTTAGGGACAGAGGGAGGGTGAAAAATATGCATACAAATACATTTATGCGAGTCCTCACAAGCCATTGGCTGTGGGAATTGGAGTGACGGCGCGTACAGAACTTCCCAAAGCCCCTGCGTGAGAGGGGAAATCTGAAGGCAACATCTACTGGAACTAAATGTTTTCAGATTAAGATAATATTCCCTCTGCATAGCTGGCGTGTTTTAATTTCTCTCGCTCTCGCTCTCTCTCTCGCTCTCTCTCTGTGAATGGCTATGGCTGTGTAATCTGTAGCGTCCAGATGTGCCGTTTCTTTTTGTTTTGTTTTACAGTGTTTTCCGTTCTCAGCTTGCTATCAAATCATGAATGTTTAAAAAGCCAAAAAAAAATCGGTAGTTTGTGTTTATTTTTGTATTTACGTTTTAGACCAGTTTACCTTCAGTGTCTGTTGTAGATTGTGAGGTATGAAAAGGATACTAAAAAAACTTAAAAATAAACAAAACTTCGATGTCTGTTGTAGGTCATGATTTTGCAAACTAAAAACTAAACAAATTTTGTTTTCTGTTTCTTTTCTATGTCCTGTGATGTGTTACCTGAAATGGCTACAGGTAAGAAAACTATGTTTTTTGAGCAAGAACTAAGCAGTTTTCAGTTCTGTGGTATGTTAACGGTTAGCATACACTCCATTTAGCATAGTATGCTAGCCATATAGTGTACGTTCATTGTTTAAACTTGCAGTCACATCCTGATGAAAGCAGCAGTTGTATAAACTGAATGTTTTCTATTTATTTAAAAAAAAATAATAGAATGTATATTTTTATAAATACATAAATATAAATAAATATATAAATAACATCTTTATATATAAATATATTTTGTATGTGTATATATATATATATATTTTTTTTGATAGATTTATATTTATGAATATTAAATATATTTATATTTGTAAATAAAAGTTAAGTTTATAATTTAAAA
>JAHKKF010507995.1:0-24105 GCA_019740295.1 Labeo calbasu
TGAGGAAAACATAACTGTCTAAAACTGTCTTGAACCAGAATACACAGAGTTCAGGCAGAGCAAGACGAGACGAGTGTTTGAGATTAAAATGCATTTAATTTTTTTTTTTTTTAATGAAAATAACCAAACGTTTCACTAGATAAGACCCTTTTTCCTCAGTTGGGATCATTTACAACCGCAAAACTGTATTTTGGGCACCACAGCAGTCCATTATATGGAGAAAAATCCTGATATGTTTCCCTCAAAAAACATAATTTCTTTACGGCTGAAGAAAGAAAGACATGAACATCTTGGATGACAAAAGGGTGAGTACATTATCTGTTTTAAAGGACTTCTCCTTTAAAAAAAGCTATTTAAAAAAATCAAAAAGGTTGTAAACTGATTTACAACTGATTTCTGATTTATAACTGATTTTAAGAAAATACTATTTCAGTTTTTCTACTTCAGAATTTCACATTTAATTCAGTGTTTGTTGCCATTTCTTTGTCAAGTTTACCTGAGATTTCTGAGAGAAATTTGATTCTGTGTTGAGTAAGTGGCAGAATTTTTATTTTAGAATGAACTTTTTAACTTTTGCGAGTTATTCACCTCTTCTTGTCTGCTCGGTGGATTGCTTCACATAAACAGCAACTTGCATCACTTGCAAACTTTGATCAAACAGTCTGTCGCAGAGCAACAAACAAACCGGGGGCAGGAAATTATCATCAATATCTGATGGCCTTCTGGAATGTAGGTTTTAAATGATTAAAATTGGCAGTGAGCTGCAAAAGCACTGTGGTTCCCGTAACACAGCAGCAGTCATTGTGTGATGTGTTTATCTGATGCCAAGACACCGTTTGTGTGGTGAACATGATTCATCTGTCATGCATGTGTGAAAATAACTTTTAATTATGCTCTGTGCATTTCCATTTCAAACTTTGATAACTGTGTGTATTATTTTCAAAAAGGAGCATGTGGAATTCTAGCCCCGGGTGGACATGTTAAGCTTTAAAGTGAATATTTTAATGCAAAATAAAACAATCAGCCCATTTTAATTGCCATTTGACAGCCCTGACATATAATAGATGGTAGTGTTTAATGCAGAGTTGCTGAAATGTTATCCTACATCCACAAGGGGGCACTGAAACACCCAGAGGGGCCAATCACTGGGTTATTAAAAAATTAATTGAACAGCCCTTCTGCAGGCTGTTATTGAACACCTCATTATTGGAGCTTATGTAATCAGCTCTCAGTGTTACACTTATTAAGACATACCGACAGGTAGCGTAAAGCAGGGCCGCTACTGTTTGTTAACACTGGCTTTGTGGACTAATTACCCCTAATATACTGTACCTCACTGCAATCACGCATACCCGTAGTTGCAGTGTGTGACAAACAGAGTTACTTCAGGCAATAATATACAAGCCTGCAGAATGGGTGTACAAGGGAAGGACAAAAAAATTAGGTTGCAGTTGTGGGATGGCTTTTTAAAAGGAACAGATTTTTTTTTTTTTTTGGTTAACAAAAATTACTATATGTATTTTAAAGCAATCACTTAATATATTACTTTATAATATATAAAAATATTATATCATATTATGTATATGTATTATATTTACTATATGTAATAAATATTATGTCAATTAATGTAAATGAATTAGCATCTGCTGCACGAATTTATGTATAAAATGATTTGTGAATTTCTTTAGCCCTTAGCTGAACCCATTACATTTCAGAAAAACATCTATTTAGCATGGCAACCATCTGCTCACGTGTCACAAGTCTTTTATAAGAATTACATCTTTGTGAACAAATGATAATATTGTGATTTAAAACTGCTAAAAAGTTACTAGAGATTTCGATATGAGATGTAATGGAACAATTGAGCATATGTTGTTTTGCAGGCGTCCTATAAATGCATTCAAAGCCACAGCGACTGTCATGTAAATATGCGAAATAGCCATTGTTTTATTTAAATGATACAACATCCACGGTTCAGAGAGTGTTTTTAAGGTGCAAAGGTACCTTTGAAAGAATAGCGTCCTGATTTTTCACTGTTAGGCGGGTGAAAATCCTATGATGGCATTCTGATGGAATAAGAGCAGATCAAATAAAACATTCAAGAGAACCCAAAGTTCAACCTCACTAAAGCACAAAGCAGGAAAGTGCATCTGTCTGGTGTCCAATTTAAAGTGATAGAAGTCGGGGCTCTGCAGTAGCTCATGAATTTTTAAAGGATCGATATCTCCCTGTACAGCTGCTACAGATGCGCGGTCCTCCTTAATTTCGTATTCTTTAATGGTTTGCCCCAGTTTGCCCAATCTAGATTAAGATTTGAGAAAGCTATCAGATACAAACAGTGTGACGCTTTCAGGCGGATAATTAAAATTTTGTGACACGAGTGAAATAAAATTAAATCGAAGATCTGAATCGAAGACAGCTATGTCTCAAAGAGTTATAATGACTTTTAAGGGAACAAAGAATAGGAAAAGCAAGATACTTGATTATTTATATAAGCCATGTTTAAAAAGGGTTAATGGCTTTCATTTCCACCGGATTTGTTTATAACAGTTTGCTTGCTTGGACTTTGTGGAAACTTGGCAAATGCGAGGACCAGACGTGATGGAAAACTCAGATAAGTCATGTGGCATGGAACATTCGCACAAACATAACAACACTATCGCTAACTCTGTCCCAGGTACAAGTGAAATGAATTCAAGATTGTACCAGAGGACAAGCATGACAGGAAGGAGGGGTCCACAGTTTTGCCTCATGTCATTACCTCCGGAAATCAGAAAGTAAATGCATGCCACTGCCACTCAAGATTGCTGGGAAAATTAAGGCATGTCATAAACATTGATAGAGAGACTGATTGTATGTCTATTTTTTGTGGGTGTGGGCTAGTGTTTATGTCGACCATTAGAGATTGCAGTCTGTAGTTTATATTTTACTAGCAAGTATGCTTTCATGCTTAGGTCTATATAAAGTATGTATATATAGTATGTAAAGTGTATATTGCATATAATAGCTTTATGGAATGCTTGTTTCTGAGTGGTCAGTCACGGAATTCAGTGGTCAGATCTTAAAATTTCCCGTTGTCTGAGGCAAACTGGCAATGCTGTATAATATCAGTCTGCTCAAGTAAATGATATGGAACTACTTTCATGTCTCTTTTCACACAGCCGACTCATATTAAAACGAAATATCAGTATCAGTTAACAAATACACTGAAAATAACCTCAGAAGACTTCAGAGTTATTAAAATGACTTTAATAGAAGGCTATCGCAGTGCTCATCTTGTTGCTATAGAGTGTTTTCAGGATGCGCCATCAGTCCACCATCTTGGTGGCACTGAACAACGCCACTGAACCAAACAAAACTTGCATATTTCGCTTATTATTGCTGCTGAAAATGGTCAGTTATTGTATATGTTTTGGGCTGTACTAAACAGTCAGACCAGGAGAAACATTTGGAGTAGCCTACTAAAGACTTCCAGAAGTTATAACAAAAAAAGAGTGCAAAAAACTGAGGAACAAAAAGCGTTTGTGGTTGGCCGAACCGAACTAGGACTTCCAGGGCTAGAATCGTGACATCATACTATTTGTTCTTATTATTTCTGGTCAGGTAGGTGAAATATTAGTCTTAATACTGCTTGTACGTATCTTTACCACCTATTAGCGTTAGTTTGTCCAAATATTGTGGCCTTTCCTGTTTACAAAGTCCTTCTCTATATGATTTAGCAGCTTCCACATGTTTGTCCTGTGTTTTAGGCAGTGTAAATTAGCAGAACAATGTATTCAGTAGTACATTAACATTGCAATTCATCCGAGTATCGGCAATATAGTCGCGCATCCGGGTAACTGACCACACTGTGACATTATTTGTCTTGACTATTAGCTCTTAGCTATTCTTAGCACTTATAGCTAAAATTATAAAGTTATTTAAACTTAAATCAATATTTAATTATTGATTATTATTATTTAGTGAGGATATGTACTACTAATAATAACACTAATACACGGGATAATACAGTCAGTTCGTTATCGCGTAAATCCCATTAGTAAGCAGCCAAAACGCTACTGTAGAAAAAGTCTCTTCAAAAGAACCTTTCAACTACAACAATGTAAGCTTACGAAACGAATTGTTATTTCGCTAACAAGACCATTTCGTTGTAGACTTTGAAACCGGAGGATGCCGTTAAAATTCAGACCTGGAATTTCCTGAGGGCAAATGAAGCAATTATAGCCCGTTGTATATCTGCGTCTTGCCCAGTGACCCCCCAACACCACACAGTCATTATTTCCATATCGTGTTGCTCTCACGCCCACTGAGAGAGGGAGCAGAGAGCTCATCCGGTGCATTGAGGGACGTCCAGGTCCTCATCTGCGCTCTGTACAGCATCAGCACCAGCCGCTGCGTGAGAAACAAACCGAGTCGCATCTCCCGCGGAGAGCAGCACCGTGTGCGCTTCATTCAATCTGGAGCGTCAGATGGTGCAAGATGCACTGCTTCTTTGTCCTCCTCTACACCCGGACTGTGCAAGTTAACGCTGGAAGACACCAATAGTAGTTGAGGGACCCGAGAAGACACGTTTGAGCTGCGCTGAAAGGTTCCTACAGGACGCGCGCTTGGATTATTGTCCTCTCGTGGATTTCCTCCCGGACAGCGAAAGACGCGCACCGCGGCTTCCACAGAAATAAAGCGAATCATTGCTGCCTAAAATGTGTTAATTCGCTTTCTTTCTCGCGAGGGAGGAGCAGTGAGAGCGTAAACAACACAGGGTGGCTTTGTTACTCAGACACGGACCCGTGGAAGATCACATTGACATGTCTTTCAGTGCTGGATTTGGAGCTATCGTTATTTCTCCACTAACTTAGGGAAGTGTTGTTCATATCTCTTTGACTTTGCAGTGCAGCTCAATTATACTTTTTTTTAGCAAACACATGCAGTTTTCTTCATATCTTCTTCCTACATGGTGGAGCGCTTGGGATGCTTTTATCGGAAGGGCGTATTTGAGTCGCGTCTAGCGCCTTTGGAGTGAAGAAAGACCCCTTTAAACCCGTTGCCTCGGCATTATCTTGTGGAGTTACAGCGACCCACGTGGAAACACGGACGCGAAGGAGGGCAAGATGGGGTGTTGCAGTGGTAGATGCACGCTGGCATTTATATGTGGCATGCAATTGGTGAGTGATAATGTTTAAGTAATTTTTAAACCTGCGGTGTTGTTGACTAGTTCAAGGATTTGAACCTGCATCCTTTCGATTACCAACCAACAAAATGCATTTCAGTCTAATAAAAAAGCAGGTTCATTGATGAACAGTCTGACTGGAGTAAGCTTGGATGAAAGTTCATAGAGGATTTGAACCTACAACCTTTCAGGTGTAATATTACACAGTTGTGGAATTAGGTTTGGCTTAAAGATTCAGTCACTTGTACTTGTGCAAAAACTGTAGTTGTCTCCCAGAAGTGAACCTGAGAACTCAAGAACCCAAGTGTCCACCCGACAAGTGGTCAGTGATACGGCACTAAGATGTATGTGGCCGTGAGTAATCTTAGTGGAAATAATATGGGGCTATATGTGGAAACCCTGCCTCGTTATATTACACCGGAGGGCTGATGGTGCTCGTGAAGGCAGGGCTTGTGTCATTAGCCTGGGGCCACTATCATTTATGCTTATCTTCCCACTACCACGGGTCCTGACAGCCAATTAGGAGTTTTAAGTTAAAGAAGCTCAGCCAAGTCTCATTGACCTACTAACGCAGAAAACGATTACTTATTGCTTCTGCTAGAGCTTGAGTGGGTTTTTTAATCGTCGGAATGTTTTCTAATCTAGTCCCATTTGAAAAGACGATTTCAGTCTGGTGTTTGTACAGCAACATTGCTTGCGCTCTGTGAGAATTCACAGAGCTGAGTAATTGTACTCTTCCCAGACTATCTCTGTGACACCTTTTTGAATCACTCTTTCAGTTACAGTAATGGATAGTGGCCAGCGACGGTCTCACCATGCCAACCAGCTGGCACGGTGAATCAGGCGTGCGTGATAGATCACATGACAACTGGCAAGCGGGACTACACTAATCCAAATGGACGTTTGTAGGTTAATGTATCACGCAGGTCATTAACCCAAGGAATCAGCCGTAGTGGGTGATGTCACCACCTGGTGTCTATTAATCAAACCTTACTCAGTGTTCATGACTAGAAGCGGGATGATGTCATAAGCGAGTCATTTGAGCTGATGTCACAAGCTCTCAAGTTACTTTCAAGTAGCTGTTAGTTTGGGATTAGGGTGGGTTTTGTCCTATTTGTTGTAAAAACTTTGAGGGGCGTTTTTTTTCTGATCTGAGCTCTCTTTTGTCCTCTCTGTTTCTCTGACCTTTTCCAATCCTCTTTTCCCCAAGTTTGCTACTATTCTGAGAGAGAGAGTTCATTCTGAGCACAACTAAAATGCCCTCAGTTGGATGCAGTTAAAGTTTGGAAACACATTCTGGTATTGCAATGTTTTGTATTTGTTCCTCTTGACCCACTAAGTAGGGTAGAGCAACTATATTTACTTTCTAGGTAAATCCTCAGTAATGTTCTTGCTCTGCATGAGAAAAAGAAGGGTAATTGAGCCTTTAAATGTTCAAAGTCTGAAATTGTGAAGCATTTAAGCTTTATTTTATCTCCATGTAGTTGGTTAGAGGTTAACATAAATAGCAAATGCTCATATGTTGTCGGTAGTCGCCACATATGGTATCATCAGGGAGGTCAGGGCAATTGCCACACTTTTGCTTTAATCACATTTATTTCTGACAGTAATACAGAAAAGTTCAGCATGTTTTTCAGCATTTTTGTGTATTTGAACCCTTTCAGTCCGTGACTGTATGATTTTGAGATCTGTATTTTCACACTGAGGACAACTGAGGGACTCATATGCAGCTGTTACAGAAGGTTCAAATGCTCACTGATGCTCCAGAAGGAAAAACAATCCATTATGAGCTGGAGGGTGTAAACTTTTGAACAGAATGACGGTGTACATTTTTCTTATTTTGCTTAAATATATATATTTTTATTTAGTATTGTCCTTCAGAAGCTACAGAAGATACATGTTTCCCAGAAGACAAGTTAAGTTTAATTTACCCTAATCTTCAAATTCCAAAAGTTTTCACCCCCTGGCTCTTAGTGCATTGTGTTTCCATCTGGAGCATCAGTGAGCATTTGATCCTTCTGTAATAGTTGCTTATGAGTCCCTCAGTTGTCCTCAATGTGAAAAGATGGATCTCAGAATCATACAGTCACTGTTGGAAAGGGTTCAATTACACAAAAATGCTGAAAAACCAAAGAATGTGTGGGACGTGAAGGATTTTTCTGAAGAACAGCAAGCAGTTTAACTGTTCAGGACAAATAAGTGACTCATAAACAACTATCATTAAACAAAAAAACACAGTTTTAAGAATCAAAGGTATGTAAACTTTTGAACGGGGTCATTTTTATAAATTCAGCTATTATTTTCTCTTGTGAGCTATATCTTATTCAGGTCAGTACTAAATAAAAAATAACATGCAGTTTGTATGATCCCTCTTATTTTGGTAAAAGAATTAACATTTTGCAGATTCTGCAAGGTGTATTTAAACTTGTGTATGTATGAAATTTTAAATGTATAATAATTTATTTAAAAAAGAATGCTCGTATTTGATTTATTTGTTTATTCATTTTTAATTTATTTATTTTGTATTTTCTTTGGCACTGTGAATATATAGATTTAAAATATGCAGATTAAATTAAGAGGGAATTAAGTAATTTGCTAGACCGCAAGAGCTCTTTTCTGAACCACAACAGCAAAAACAGTACTTATGTAAGAAATTATGAGGTCTTTTTTCTTTCTATCTTTCTTTATTTCTTTCTTTCTGTGCATTGAATCTATGCAAATTGTCTGCAGATTAATCTGCTAAGTAACTAAAGTAGCAGATGGGCTATCTGTGTTCTTTAGTCGACCATTTCGGCCCAGTGATGTAGAGCACCCTTGTCACATCATGACATGAGTTACTGTAAATAAAAAGTTTGTTACCCTTTTCTTCTGTTGGAATGGCTGTAGAAAAACGAATCAAATCGAGCTAATGCATCCAGCCCTACTAAATTACCAAGCAGACTGTTTTTATTGCCCAAAGCTATAACACAGATAAAATGTCCATAGTTAAAGCATTTATAAGAGTTTTCTCTCTGGTGGGTTTTGTGTCTGGTGAGTATAAATGCCTGTGGTTCAACAGTCTGGTCTGGAGGGCCAACACTCTGACACGGACCAAAGAAAAGAATATTGTATACTCAAGGGATGTGTTTATAGAGATGCATTCATAGAAAGGACATCTGGTAAAATAGTTTGACTCTATTATGGCTGATGAAAAACTTGATATTCGTTGTCAAAGCGGTCCTCTTAGCTTCAGCCTCTGACAGCCTCCCTATGGACCGCCTGATGCATATTGTACGCAAAGATGAATACAGCTGGTGATATCTGCCCGTTCCAATTGGCTGCCCACAAGGGAACTTCTGGGAATCAGGCGTACACTTTTTTTATCAGGCAGTCGGAAAGATTTGTTTACATGTTGCCAGATTGCTGCTGATGTTGCGTGGCTCACGGCATTGAAACGCAAAGTTGTTCAAGAATTTTGTTTTAGACATCCTTGTATCTTATGTCCTCAAGGAAAGGTCTGACTAGAGCCCTATGATGACAGAAAATGCAGTTGGATTCAAGGAATCCAGTCATAAAAATGGAATTTACTGTAATTTGCTGAATTTTGGATGAGTAAATCAAAAGTAGGTCAGTACACTGACACACAGTCAAATGGACTAGTGTCTGTGAATAATAAGCCGCAAAAATACCATTTAAGTATGAATCCTGCATGCTGCATGTCTCTGTGTGAATGAATGGTGCAGACGCATGGTTTAGTTTACTTCACACATACTAAAACACACTAGCGCTCACAGCGTTTTAGCCTCTGCCACCCCAATACAGTGCCTTGCGAAAGTATTCATACCCCTTCATTTTTTTCATGTTTTCTTATGTTTCAGCCTTATGTTAAACTGCTTTAAATTACTTTTCCCCCCACATCAATTTACGCTCCATGTACCATAATGACAAAGCAAAAAAACAGATTTGTGATAACAAATTTGCAAAATTAATAAAAATAAAACACTAAATTATGTACATTGCATAAGTATTCATACCCTTAACTTAATACTTAGTACTAAGTCTTTTTGGGTATGATGCGACAAGCTTTGTACATCTGTATTTGCCAGTTATCTGCCATTCTCACCTCTTCACCTCTCAAGCTCTGTCAGCTTGGATGGGGGCTGGCAGACATTTTCAGGTTTCTCCAGAAATATTTGATTGCGTTCAAGCCAAGGCTCTGGCTGGGCCACTCAAGGACGTTCACAGAGATGTCTATAAGCCACTCTTGCTGTGCGCTTAGGGTCATTGTCCTGTTGGAAGGTGAACCTTCTGCCCATTCTGAGGTTCTGAATGCTCTAGACTGGGTTTTCATTAAGGTTATCTCAATATTTTGGTGCACCGAGCTTTCCTTCTACTTTACTTTGGGGATTTTATGAATATTTATGCAGTGGAATAATTTCAGTTTTTTTCTAATAAATTTGCAAAGTTCCTACAAATCTGTTTTGTGCTTTGTCATTATGGTGTATGGAGTGTAGACTGATGTGGGGAAAAAAGTAATCTGAAGCAGTTTAACATAAGGCTGCAACATAACAAAATGTGAAAAAATGAAGAGGTATGAATACTTTCGCAAGGCACTGTATGTGGGTACATGAAAACATGAATCTATAACTGCTCTTAAAAGAGTCAGTTCATGAGAATTTTACTGTTTCTTTTGAGAACTATTGTCATATCATATACAAACAGAAACTTAAAGGTCTTTTCAGCAACCCGTCAAAATAAAAGTTCTGTTTAACTTAAAGAAACTGTGACAGAAATATATTACTTAATGTAATAAAAGCACTACTACTACTAATACAATTATTAAAACATTATTTTTAAGTATTTCTGAAAATAATAATAATAAATAAATTATTTTTTAAAATAAAATCAATTAATTAGAGATGTTTTTGATTATTAAAACTCAATGAAACTATTAAAATAGAATTTAGAAAATGAATAGAAAACAGAATTTTGTAACAATAAAACTGAATTTGAGGAAAAAAAAAAAAAAGGGCCGTAAAAATTTAATTTTTGTTAAACATTTAGTGAATAGCTGTTAAATTAAAGCTGTTAAAGTTTCTTGATTTTAGTTAATTATATATGCTTTTTGATTTAATATTTTTTAATTTAATAATTAAAACAGAGTCTAGAAAAATTCAATTGGAAAAAAACAGAATCTAGAAAAATTAAAACAGGAAAAAATAGAATTTGGGAAAAATAAAACTGATTTCATAGTGCCCTGGCTCTGACCATGTGGTTAACTCAAATTTTGCTTTAATTTCCTTATTATCTTTCTATGTTTTTGTGGAAACCGAAGCATCATTGTTTGAATGTTTTACCACTTTGTTGCACGCCAGTCTGTTGTTGTGGCTGCGTCGATTTCAGATGCCTTCGCACACCCTTATCAACAACAGTTGGTCATTTTGCATGTTGGTCAGAAGGCTGTTTAAGTGGGCAGTTCTTGGCCAGAATAAACTGCAATATGCAGTATTTAGTGTTGAGAGTCAAAAATGTGGCTTTATATAATCTGTATAATGTCATAAATATGTAAAACTCTTTGCTGAGTTTGTTTCTAAACAATTTGATTGAATTGCATAATATGCTTATTAATCAAACTCATCACAATAAATCACATATCAATGTTTTCTGCAAAAAGAAGGAGGTGGATATTCTTTAAATGAGGATGGTTTTGTGGCATAACAGTTGAATAGACATTACAGAAAGTGGCTTTAGATGTCAGTCAGTATATTGTTTGTTTTATTTCCCTGTTATTGAAGTCTACCACAGTCGAGAGCAATCCATTATGCAGTCGAGTTTGTCCATCTGTCCTTATTTATTTTGTGCTGTCTGCTCTCAGTGTGATTTGGCAAGTTTCCTCTAGAATTGCATGAGTCAGGGAGCATTATTAAATGTGGTCATTTTTATGCATTCATTTTTATGATTAATTGTAGTAACATGTTAAATTGATGTCCGGTAAACTTTAGAAGGACATTCAACATTTATGATTTAACTTTAATCAGCTTCTACATTTGTCATTTCAGTTACATTTATGAAATCAGGTTTGGATTGTGTTGTTCATCCATCTTATTGTTTTCTTATTTGTTTTCTTCAACACCTTGTACTGTCATAGGAAACAAATCATCCTTAGCCACAAATGTATGTTTACTCAAATGCACCCAAGATTGATTGTTAACTCTAATGTTATCTTGGGAGTAAAAATAGAATGGGTAAATTGAAAAGAAAAAAATACTTGTTAGGTTAGATTGTCATTGAATAACAAATTGCCCAGATTCTGACAGACACCTGTTGTGCTTGAGGTCACAGACTGAGTTCATTTCTAAACTCTCTTGAAATATTCTACACCTGGCGCTACACATACACATTTCTATAATTGGTTTGTTTCCAAACTGGTGTGAATGTCTGCTGTCATTTTTTTTCCCTCTTGGAACAGCACAAAGACAAAGGTTTAATTGTTGTTTTCCTTCATCGTAATCAGCTGTGTGCAGGAGAAAGGCTTGTGCTCTTGAAATTAATTACTCTCCTGAATGCAGGTGATTTGCCAAACGTACAGTTTTTTGAGGTTAATGCCGTGTATATTTGATTGAATTCGCCTGTAAGCGTGTAAAACTGCTGTGACAACTCTCTTCGTTTTCTTTTTTGTTTGGATTGGAAGTGAACTGATTGCTAGCATACAGACGGAAAGCACTTCGAACAGTCGGTTTGCCAAACAAAACAATCGCATTGGCAGAATATTGTTCTAAATTGCTGTGCAATGCCTTTGTGACGTGACCTTGATTTCCCAAAACTGACAGATGGTTTAGGAAGCCGTTTTGCATAATGAATCCAAATATTTACATCTCATCAAAGCATTGATGCCATAACTAGCATGTGTAAATGAATGTTTTTGAACAGCATGAATTTAAACTTGATTATTAACTTACACATTTTCTCTCTTACACCTCTACACAATTAAACTACATGTGATAAAGCTATCTTTTTCATTAAATCAGTATTGTTGATTGTTTGGTTTCTGTTACTTCCATGCAATCCCATTGCTTTTTAATCTGATTCCTTGAATATTAAACATTGAATATTTACATTTATGCTTTTTATCAGTTCTTGCTTTTTCTCGGCTACATGAAGGCTGCATATTCTATTAAAGTCAAAAGTTTACATACACCTTGCGGAATCTGCAAAATGTTTATTATTTTATCAAAATAATAGGGATCATACAAAACGCATGTTATTTTTTATTTAGTACTGACCTGAACAAGATATTTTGCATAAAAGATGTTTACATATAGTCCTCAAAAGAAAATAGTACCCTGTTGATTCTTATTACTGTGTTGTTACCTGAATGATCCACAGCTGTGTTTTTTTGTTTAGTGAAAGTTGTTTGAGTCCCTTGTTCGTCCTGACCAGTTAAACTGCCCACTGTTCTTCAGAAAAATCCTTTAGGCCCCACACATTCTTTGTTTTTTCATTATTTTTGTGTATTTGAACCCTTTCCAACAATGACTGTATGATTTTGAGATTCATCTTTTCACACTGAGGACAACTGAGGAATTCATATGCAACTATTACAGAAGGTTCAAACACTCACTGATGCTCCAGGAAAAAAAAAATGATGCATTAAGAGCCAGGGGGTGAAAACTTTTGAAAAGAATGAAAATGTTTACATTTTTCGTATATTGTCTAAATATCATATTCTTTTCTTTTAGTACTGCCCTTTAGAAGTGACAGAAGATACTTACATGTTTCCCAAAAGACAAAATAAGTTAAATTTACCCTGATCTTCGAATTCCAAAAGTTTTCACCCCCCAGCTCTTAATGCATTGTGCTTTCTTCTGAAGCATCAGTGAACGATTGAACCTTCTCTAATAGTTGCATATGAGTCCCTCAGTTGTCCTTAGTGTGAAAAGATGGATCTCAAAATTATACAGTCATTGTTGGAAAGGGTTCAAATACACAAATATGCTGAAAAAACAGATTTTTTCTGAAAAACAGCAGGCTGTTCAGGACAAACAAGGGACTCATGAACAACTATGACTAAACAAAAAAACATTTTGTGTAAATTCAACTATTATTTTCTCTTGTGGACTATATGTAAACATCTTTTATGTGAAATATCCTATTCAGGTCAGTACTAAATAAAAAATAACATGCACTTTGTATGATCCCTCTTATGTTGGTAAAATAATTAACATTTTGGAGATTCTGCTAGGTGTGTGTAAACTTTTGACCTCAACTGTATAACAGGAATAAACAGCAGTTTCACATTCACATGTTGCTGGAAACCTTTTGCGGCCTGCTTGGTGCGAATCCATTGATTTGTTATGTAAGTAGGACTGTTGAATCAGATCGCTTTGTTTGCTAATATTTTCATGGAATTGACAAAAAAGAATTGCAGATTGACAGGCAGGATGGAGGCAGGATAGCATGGCGAACAACTGAAGCTCTTTGGCTTTGTGACTGCGACTGAAGAGCTGCCTCTCAGGGAAAAGAAGTCCTTGATATTTGGCAAGTGAATTGAATTGGCTTCTCCACACCACTATCCAAATCTAAAAAGGCAGAAAGATTTAATGGCTTTTCAGATGTTATAAATCATTCCCAGCTTAACAAAACCAATAAACACAAGTGGCGCAAACGTGCGGTGGGAATAAGTCTTTGCTGCAGGACATTTTCAGACATCTCTCCTTCCTTCGGCATTAAATTAACCTTTCTTTTCCCGCCCCGGATGCCTTTTTCGTAGTCGTGAGATTTCAGAACACGAAAGGTTACGCTGATGATACCTGTGCTGTGCTGCACGCTATTTGCCAGCTTCCCATTTGATTGAGGTGAGCCGTAAACATTAGCGGGAATGTCTCCTAGCAACAATAGGTATAAATGTTGGAATGCTGCCCGGTAGCTGAACACGGAGGATCCAGACTCCTCATAGTTGCCCTTTTGACCCGTCAAAGCCCAGAGCAGTGCAAGTATTGCATTATGTGTATCATGATGCCTTTTGGCTGGTTTTGTGTTCTGAAGCTCTTTGATTTGAATTTGCATTTTATGTTCTTGGCACAGCCTTTCCAACCAAGTCGTTCACATAATAAATTGCACAAATCACATTAATGGTTATTTCGGGACAGGTTGCAGAGAATACAAATAGATTTAGAAAATTTGCCATTGGATTGGAAAGATCTCAAAAAAATAAAAAAAAATCCTTACAAGTCATCTAACAGACTTTAAAGCTGAATTGTTTTGTTTTATTTTATTTTATTTATTTTGTGTTTGGAAACACAATTAATTTCAATAATATGTGGTGCAATAATTTATATGCTTTTAATTTAATGTTATTTTATTTTATTTTTTATTTTTTTCTGTTTAGAAACAAGATTTATTTCAATAATACGTGGTGCAATAATTTATATGCAGTTTTTAAAAATAGTTTTAGGGTTATTATAGGTAGCTAAAACTGAAACCATAATTTAATATAAAAATAAACACTACATAAAATCCTAAATTATTTTATTTCAGCTAGTTGACAACATTTCTCATCTCGATGGATTAAATAACTAAAACAAAAATAAAAATGAAATAAAAACTATGTAGACATTAAACAACACAAACTAATTAAAATGGTACAACAAAATGACTAAAAATGTATATAAACATGAATTAAAAAAAAAAAAAAAAAAAAAAAAAAATATATATATATATATATATATATAATTAAAAATATAATAGTATCTCAATAATATTAAAATAACACAATAGTATATTTAGAATGTATAGTATATAAAGTAATATACATTATAGGTAAAATAAAATATAATTATATAAACTTGTGTTAAGTAATATGTCATAATATGTCTTGTCATATTCATTTATTTTATTTTATTTTATTTATTTTGTGTTTGGAAACATGATTCACTTCTTTAATATGCGGTGCAATAATTTATATGCAGTATTTTGTAATAGTTTTATGGTTATTGTAGGTAACTAAAACCATAAAAAATTAACATTTTTACTTAAAATAAATATGAACTTAAATTTAATATAAAAATAAACACTATTAAAAACTATAAAAACAAAAAAACTATATATACAATCTAAAATATTATTATTATTATTATAGACATTAAACATTAATTAAAATGACAACAAAATTACTAAGAATTATATAAACATGAATTTTATTTAAAAAAATGTAATATAATTCAAAATATAATAGTGTCTCAATATCACTAAAATAACACAGAATAGTTTATTTACGAAGTATAGTGTATAAAAATAATATAAATTATAAATAAAATAAAAAATAATTGTATGAATTTATGTCAAGTAATATGTCATAATATGTCTTATCATATTCATTTGTTTTTATTTTATTTTGTGTTTGTAAACACGATTTATTCCAATAATGTGTGATGCAGTAATTTATATGCATTTTTTGTAATAGTGTCAGGGTTAGTATAGGTAACTAAAACTAAAACCATAAAAATATGTATTTTATATATGTATTACTTAAAATAAATATTAACTGAAATGTAATATTACAATACTAAAAATAACACTGAATTTTTTATTTAGAATTTATAATATATAAAAATATCATATTATAAATAATATAAAATATAATATGAATTTATGTTAAATAATATGTCATAATATATTTTGTCATATTAATTTTTTGCTGTCATGTTATATTCATAAATTTTTTACTCATTTTTACTGACTAAAATGACATCTAATTTAATTGAAACTAAATAAATAACATTTGGTGATACATTTTACATATTCAAATTTTATATATTAATTTAAGTATTATGAACATTTTCACAACAACAACAACAATAGTGTATATATATATATATCTATTCTCAAACCCATTTAATTATTGTCATGATGCAAATTTAATTTAATTGTCGTCTTGATGCACTTTTATTAATCTCTTTTGATTGTCATTGACAGTTTAATTAATTCAGCATTTAATTTTGTTGACAGGTTTAACAGTTTTTTTTTAAAGGTAATGCTATACAAAAATTACACATTGCATCTTTAATGCATATTTAATGTAATTCTCTGTGAATGCTGTTACATTCAAGCTGTGTAATCAGTTCCATTAATTAGTCTGTAGGACTGACAGCCTACCGATTCTCTGCTTGCTTGTCGTTGCTTCTGTCATTCTCGTTAAAACCATCGAGTTATTCACCGCCACACCCGACGGTCGGCAGCCGCATTTTGTATCCAGCCACTTTGCGAAAGTCGTTTTACGGTAAAGTTACCTCACTTTGCATCTGGGAATAAAGCCATCATCTTTTGCGGTTTGGCTGTGTTTCAGCAAACTTTGTTAGAACAACATCTCCCTAATGCGGTTGCCTATAGTTTTTGATCTAATAATAAACAGTCCCTTGTGTTATTGTCTGAAAATACGAATACCCATAACGCATTTGTATCACCTGTCTGATAAATCCTCTGCGTTGTTGCCACAGCAGAAGCGTTTTTACCTCTGACTGCAGCGGTAGAGCCTAGAGGATGCGATCCCATGGGAATACAGACAAAAGCGCTTATGTGCTTCAGCAGAACGAAACGAGGCAGGCCAGTAGAATGGCTGTGAATAAAAGCTTTTTTTGCTACATAGCTTTGTATGTGTGTTCAACCGTAGTTACAGTAAAACAGATTTTTTTTTTTCTTTTGTCATCCATTCTATTCTCAGACGCTGTTACTTTTATATGCAGTATAGCATTCACATCTGTGTTTAATACAGATATCATATACAAAATGTGAATTTCACGACAGTCTTTTCCTGCTTCGCTTCTTGTAATCTATTTTCGTAGAGAGTAGATAACGTAGTTGAATGACAGTTTTTTAGCGAATGATATTGTGACGACATCTCCCTTGATAGTTTGCAGCCAAGACGTGAAATGTGATCAAGCTGGAGTGAGTTTCTGTTTGCTTCATATGCCTACAAAGCCTTCAATCTGACACATTCATTTAGCGTGGCTAATTATAGAAAAAATAAATCATGCCTACTAACCAGATTTGGAGAAATTAAGCATTACGTTACTTGCTCTCCAATAGATCATCTGCAGTGAATGGGTGCCGTCAGAATGAGAGTCCAAACAGTTGATAAAAAACATCACAATGAGCTACAACACATCCATCAGTTAAGATAAAGCAAAATGGCATATTTTTATTAAACAAATCTATAATTTGGAAATTTTCAACTTCAGTTGCTTCTGGCTAAAACAGGACTCCTCTATCTATACTCTTGCTTTATCCAGTAAGGTTTTTTTGTCTGAATCAGGAGAGAAATATGCACAAATACAAGTGAGAATAGTCAAAAATAGTTTTAAACAAGTATTTTGGTGAATTTGATGTGAGAGGACAACAGGAGATGACCTTTTCCCTGGAGGAATTATTAGTATGGATTATGGACTCGATGTAAAAATGTCGTAATGATGGATTTATGTCTTACAAATATTTATTTATTTATTTGTTTTTTTAGCTAGCTAGCTTCACGGGACTGGTGTTGTGTGGATAACTTGTGGATTATTGTGAATTTTTTATCAGCTGTTTGGACTCTCTTTCTGACGGCACCCATTCACTACATAGAATACATTGGTGAGCAAGTGGTCAATTTCTCTAAATCTGTTCCACTGAGGAAACAAACTCATCTACATCTACACTGGGTGGACTGAGATTGAGTTATGTCTTTGAATGATCTCATCTGGGTGAATTTCTCAGCAAATATTGATATGTGATGAATAATATTACACTTAATATAACTGTTTTCTATTTTAGTTAAAAATGTAATTTTTTTTCATGTGTTGTCAAAACTGAATTTTCAACTTCATTACTCCAGTCTTCAGGGTCAGTTGATCTTTCAGAACTCATTATAAAATGCTAAGTTGGTGCTCAAGAATTATAAGAATTATTATCTTTTTATACTGCTTTATAATATTTTTTTGAGATTTCTATTAGGGATGCACCGAAATGAAAATTCTGGGTCGAAACCAAAAATTCAGTTGGCTGAAAACTGAAAGCAAAAATTAAAATGCTTTTTAAGTTAACTTATTATTTTGTAATTTTTTAAGACTTTTTAATTTAACTCAGTAATTGTAATAAAAATAAAAAAAAATATATATATATATACATACAATATACATTTACATAAACAGTTTATACAAGTAATACAATAAAATTGGATTGAAAATAAATTCATATTAAATATCTCTATATTGTTTTTATTCAGTTCTATGAAACAGAATCAGATTTAGCAGATTTTTTTTTTTTTGACTAATTATCCAAATAATGTATAGTTTTACAAAGCTATTATGATCAGAGCATGTGAGCAGACCATACATTTTTGGTTAATATTTTTAGCTGTTTTTCTTTTTTGGCAAAAAACCTGAAAATGCCATTTTCGGACGACAATTTTTTAGCAGCTGAAATTTTGGTGCATCCCTAGATTCTGTGATGAATAGAAAGTTAAAAAGTTCTAAACAGTATTAATTAGGGCTGTCAGTTGATTAAAATTTTTAATTACATGATGTTTTGATTAATTAATCTGAGTAACTGCAAAATAAATTTGACTGTGATAATACCCACAAAAGATTATTTAAAGCTATTTTTGGGTTAAATGAGAAAGTATCAAGTAGACATTACAAATTGTAGCTTTGATTCAACATAAAATTTATTACACATGGGGGTGAGTATATGACAGAATTAAACATTTTTGGGTGAACTGTCCCTTTAAATGTTTTTAGTTTTAGTCTTTAATGAAATGATGCTCTAAAAAAGAAACTAAATCTGCCAGCAGGTGGCACTAAATGCCTTTATGAGTCATTGATTCATTCGATTCGTTCAAACCGCTGATTCATTCAGGAAAAAAGTGAATGGCTCCCTTTATGAATGGGCTCTTGAATCAATGGTTCGCACGATTCATTCAAAATGCAAATTCATTCAGAAATTAAACACTGCTGTGTTGTTTGGAGACGCAAAACTATTCTGCTGTGGCTTCAAGGTAATATGTTCTCAAAATTGAGCAAAAACACATAATATTGTGTTTAAAATATAAAATAGTTCTTATTTACTGAACTGTTGTATAAAATCACATTTAAGCTTGTGATAGATTGGGACAAAATCAGCACTCGTGTCATATTGCTCTTGCTGCTCTTGCTATGTGATATATATATATATTTTGCGCCTATATCTTGAATTTAGGGCATAACTGGATTTATGGAGTTGTTGCCCTGTATCATATTTGTCAACAGTCTACCATATGAAATATAAGATGACCTACAGGTGTGGGGGCGGGGCCAGTGCATTAACTGCGTTAAAATATTTTAATTGTGTTATTTTTTTCATAACTAATTAATTAAATTCACGTGTTAAACTGACAACCCTAGTATTACTTTAAAATAGAGATCTTCTGTTGCTTTATAAATGTCTTTGCTGTTATAAATCCAAAACATGGTACAGTGTGTTTTTTGCAAATTAATTGTAAGGTAATGTATTAACTGTCTTGTTTAAAGTGTGCAGTCCTGTAATCCAAAAGGCTGTTTCTTGAGAACATACTGTTACAAGAAAAGCTTTTAGGATGAGTGCTTTTTGATGCCAGAGGAATCATAAATATTTAACCAAGCTGAAATCTAGGTTTGACGTTTCTTTGTTTGCCTTTACCTACAATGTATACACAGGCCTACTGCTATCCATTTCTTATGTTCTTTAGAACCGTTTCGATTTCATAACTTAAGGGGTTAGTTTAATCCTACCACCATGTTCCCCAAGGACAAAAAGTAAGTCATACTCATTGGGAATGACATGAGGATGAATAAATGATGTCAGAATTTTATTTTTGGGTGAGCTGTTCCTTTAAACTGATTGTATGTAGCTGTAACTGTAATATGAATATAGCATGTAATCCATTCCACAAATGGCAACAATGCCACCAGCTGTTTTACAAGACATGCGAACATGTCCAAGCAGAACAGCCACACACACCCTTTGATAAGTTCTAGTGGTTAACATCTCCCTGCTGACTGCCTGCAAATGTTACGATAATTTACGATCGATACTTAGTAGTGAGATTGGTCTTTATTTTCCATAAAGTGTTTTATGGGTGCCTGGAATGGCATTTTAGCAGGGTTCACGCCTCAGCATGGCACTTAGCCTGATTACGACTGTGCCTCTGCATATCGGAGCATGATAAGAGATTTCCGTACACCGCCGTGGCATGCCTGGTCAAGGACGGCTCCGTTGCTGCAGGACCTGCGAGGGCCGTCCTGACGCGTGATCTGTCATTGTGGCGTGGCTCAGATGAAGAAGCGCTTGTGCTGATGGGGTGGGCTGTTCCACATCTGTTCTGGTCAGCTGAGAATGTGTAGGTCTGAAGGGTCAAGCCCATATCTAGCACATACTATACAGCCATCCTTCTTTATTCCACACGCTATTTGAGCAACACCTGCTCTTTTTTAACCTGGGTCTTTTAACCAGTTTAGTCTTTGAGCTGCAAACATTTGAAGCGCACAGGACATAGAATTTCAATTCAAATTTGAATGTAATGCAGTAGAATTAAAATAAATTTAAAGAAATCTATCTATCATCTGTCTGTCTGTCTGTCTATCTGTCTGTCTATCGATTGATAGATAAATAGACATTAGACATATATATATATATATATATATATATATATATATATTTGTATTATTCATAATGTAATTTTTGTTATTATTTTATAAAATGTAATATATTTACTGTATATCATTATATACTTTTATATATTTTTTATGATAGATTTTTTTATATGTATATATTTTTTTATTTATATTTACAAATGTATTGTTTTATTTTATAACGTCATTTATGGATGGATGGATTGATGGAAAGGTTGATTTTTCATATTTAAAATTAAATTATAATTTATAGGTAATTTAAATTGTATTATTTTTTAAATTTTGATTTATTTTTATTTTATAATTTATTTATTTTGTTTTATTTTTTATAACACAAAATATCATATTTATATCTCTATAGAGAAAGAGAGAGAGAATAATTCATTATTTTATTTTTGTTTTATTAAAAATGTAATACATATTTCACTTACAGAATTATATATAGTAATGGAATTTTTATGAGATAGATAGATCTATTAGATAGAGTTATTATTTAAAAATATTCAGTTTATTAATGGGTGGATAGGTAGATAAATAATTTATAGGTGATTTTATCTATTATTTATTAAATATCGATTTATATTTATTTAATTATTTATTTATTATTTTGTTATTTATTTTTTTTATAACACAAAATACATTATTTAAATTATGTCATTATTAAGAGAGAGAAAAAAAACAATTATTTTTGCTAATATTACTATAGCTATATATATATATATAGTTATGGAATGTGTGTGATTATTTTATAATATGCAATTAATGTGTAATTTGTTGATGGATTGATTGATAATTTATAGGTAATTTTAATTGCATTTATTATTTATTAAATACTGATTTATATTTTTTGTTTATTTATTATTTTGTTTTTATAGCACAGAATATAATATTTAAATTGTATCATTATAGAGAGAGAGAAAGAATAATTCAACATTTTATTGTTATTGTTTTATTAAAACGGCAATACATATTTATCTTATAGCATTATATATAGTTATGGAATTTTTGTCATAGAAATTTATTTAGACTGACTATTTTATTGTTTTATTATTTTATAATATGCATTTATATAATAATATTTATATAAATAATTGATATAATAGATATAGTAGATAGATAATTCATAGGTAGTATTAATTGTATTTATTATTTATTAAATATTGATCTATATTTATTTTTTATTATTTATTTATTATTTTGTTTTATTTTATAACATAAAATATAATATTTTATTTATATCATGATATGTATATAGGGAGAGAGAGAGAATGATTCTTTTTTTAATTAAGAATGCAATAAATATTATTTAACTGATGTGTATATATGCATATGTAGGTGTGACATTTTTTGTGATACTAATTCCTGTTAAATTTTGACTCAGCATCCTGAGTGTGGCTAATTTAATCCAACTTCCAGCTCATAAATGTCTGTATAAAAGTGTCTTTAATTTTGAAATTCTGAATGTTTCCTATTTTCAACTGACCTTCACACTGCACATGCCATTGTGGATCTAGAATCCTTTTTCAAACAAAATCACCTGTCTCATGATAATGACAAATTCAATCACATGTCCACATTTTTGGTGACGTAAGTGGCTTTTATAGCCACAAAGATAGCCCCAGTAAATTGCTCTATAGGGCTCTGGAATCCAGCGTAATTTCCTTCACTTCTTAAAGGAACCTATAGGGGTTCCATCAAGGCTATTAGAGTCAGAGGAGCAGATGTGTGGTGTCCACATGAGGTGCTTTTGATGGAAGCAGGTTATGAGGACTGAAGGCTTTGTTAGCCAGGGCACACGGTGGCGGATCACATGTTTTAATGTGCCTCAGGCCATTGCCAATGGCTTCATATTACAGTGTGGAAATGTAATTACATTCTTAGAGCACAGGAAGCGAAGCCTTTATGGAATATATTAGCCGTATTAGACACACTTTTTACCAGATAAATTAAAATGAGGTTTTGCTGATCTGCTGTCATTGGGCTGGGTTTGAAAAGTGGAACTGACAAATTGATTGTTATTGCTTTTGACTTCCCTCAACGATTGGAAACACATCCCTGCAGTCCTCAAGGGAAGCCGGCATGCTGTGTTTAGTTCAGACCTTATATTGTTAACTAGCATAACAAGCTAGAATTTTTCGGTCTACCAGCTTTAATCAAATGGTCTGTGTTGGTCGACTAGTGTCAACAGCTAAGCTAGTTAGCCATACTTAGATTCACACCTCCTCATACAGTAGTCTGTTCTTTAATTATTGTTTTCAGCCGTCATGACTGCTGCTACGCTTGGTAGGAGGTGTGCTTAGATTTTCAAATGCTATGGCTACACCCCAGGGTGCTGAGCTAGCCCATATTTTAAAGATATACCATTTAGCACTGATTTAAAACATTAAGGAATCCAGTCAAGACTAAACTCACAGTAGGGTTGCTTCTGCTGATTGCATACATATGCTCTATGACAGCATTATGATCTCTTTAATATCTCAGTTGTTTCATTAAATAGAGAATTTTCCTGCTGCTTCTCTGATTTTTCTTCTAAAAAAAGGCCCTAGTAATCTCACATCCATGCTGGAAAAACTGTTTAAACCAGCCTGAGCTGGTTTTAGCATGCTGGCCAGCTGTTTTCCCAGTCTGACCAGCCAAATGTGTCCAAAACCATTTAACACCAGCCAATATACCAGCTTTTCCAGGCTGGGAGACCAGTTAGATCAGCAAACTAGCTCAGGCTGGTTTAAAGATTTTTTTTTTTCTACGAGAACATGCCGTCTTCGTAAACTCCCCTAAGCTATGAATGAACATCTGAACAATAACTTTTTGTTCTGGACAGGGCTTGACACTTACATTTTTCTTAAGAAGCACATGTGCTCCTATTTTGAATAATTTAGATGTGCATAAATAATGGTATGGTCTCAATGAAAATGTATAATTTAAAAGCAAAGTTGATTGATTTATTTGAATATAAAAAGTACACTAGGTTTTTAAATATTTCTGCTTCAAACTATTTAGTTAATAATTAGTTAAGTTATAAAGTTTTAGTAATAATAATAATTAATTATTATTGATTATGGATAGATATAGAGATAAGTTATGTTATTCTTTTTAGTTTTTGTTGTTATTTTATTATTTTATAATATGTAATATATAATTTTATTTATTAGAATTGTATATATTTTTATGATGATAGGTATTTTTCTATTATTTGTATTCACAATTTAGTTTCATCTAAATATGTATCATTTTGTAAAAATGTAGTATGTGTAAAATAAAATTATATATACACACACA
>JAHKKF010508003.1:0-23059 GCA_019740295.1 Labeo calbasu
CCCTTATACTCACTTCTGCTGTAAGTGAAGCTGGATCACAAATGATTTGCACGAACACAGACGGATATATCAGGACCGGGAGCCGCATTCCCTTCACAAACAAACATAATCTTCAGCAGCTCAGATGTCGGGAGTAAATGACGACCACTATGTTCATTATTACATCCAGCAACACAACACCTCAATCGTTCAAAACTTACATCCCTGCTCCGGCATCAAAACATGGAGGTTGGACCGTTACAGCTGATCTGAGGTAAGACGTTCATGTCAATCAACTATCGTGGGAGCGGCCTCTGTGGGTGTGACAGCACACCGACAGGCATCTGAGAACGGCTCGATTTGAAAAAGGGGATGTTATTTTTACAGATTAATTAAAAACCACAGCATGGATTTTTACCATTATAGGGTAGATTTGTGCATACACTGCCAACACACATTAATGTTCAAACAGCATGTAAAAGTGAACTTAGCATCCGATGACCCCTTTTGCATTTAAAAGAACAATCCCTCAGAATGGGATGATTTTTGCAGAGCTCATTTTGACAAGGTAAAAAGGGTGTACATTTTGGGCCTTTTTTTAGAAAACAAAAATGGTTCTATCTACAGAAGTCTATGGAACGCATAAACTTTGAGGCTCAATATCTCAAAAGTGCTCAGAATGCAGAGATAGCCTTATAATTTTAATAGAACCTTATAATATTAACGCATTTGCCCCACCCCAGACAGGGTCATCTGACATTCCATACAGTTGACTGATGACAAACGATGTTTATGTTGAATCAAACTAAATATTTTTTGCCGAAGCTAATTTTTGTAATGTCTATTTGATGCTTTACGCAACAATGACTTTAAATTATCTTTTGGGAGTAACTTCTTTGATGTGCGATTAATTAGATTAATTAATCACCACATTGCTTGATTAATTAGATTACAAATTTTAATTGCTTACCAGCCCTTATATATATATATATATTACAAATTTTAAAATATTTAAAGTGCTGTAAAATGTTTAGAATTACAAAAAAAAAAATACAAATATGCTTAAAGTACAAAAGGTGCTATTTACGTCAAAGACAACTTTATAATTGAAGTTGTTGAAAACTTTAAGGCAATAATACCAGGATCTGTACTGGGAACACAAAAGGCACTGAATCCCAGGAATGACCCTAATAAGGATGTTTTTTTAAGCAGCAAATCAGCATTTTAGAGTGATTTCTGAAGGATCTGATGCTAAAGACTGAAGTAAAGATAATGAACATTTAGCTTTGCCATCACAGAAATAAACTGTATTTATTTGTTAATTGTGACTCTGGACCACAAAACCAGTCATACATCATCTGAAAGATAAATAAATAAGGTTTCCATTGATGTATGGCATGTTAGGATAGCACAATACAACTTTTTGAATATCTGGAATGTGAGTGTGCAAAAAAAAAAAAAAAAAAAAAAATTCTATTGATAAAATCACCTTTAAAGTTGTCCAAATGAAGTTCTTAGCAATGCATATTACTAATCAAAAAGTAAGTTTTGATATATTTACGGTAGGAAATTTACAAAATATCTTCATGGAACATGATCTTTACTTAATATCCTAATGATTTTTGGCATAAAAGAAAAATCGATCATTGTGTCCTATACAATGTATTGTTGGCTATTGCTACAAATATACCCGTGCTACTTAAGACAAATGTCTTGGTGAGAATATGAGACTTTTTTCAACATTCAACATTTGACATTTCAATTTTTTAAATTACATCTGATATATTTATGTATTTGTATAGCACTTTTTTTTTGCACCACATATTGTTCCAAAGAAGCTCCGCAAAAATAGCGCCTTACAAAACCCCACTGAGGAATCCACAGGCGACAGTTGCAACCCCCTAACATGGTTAGGTGGATTGAGGTAGAAACCTTGCAAGGAACCAAGGAAGTCTTGCTGGTTTAGCTTGTTAAAATGCCTGGTGGGGACACCAGCACACCAGCAATCAATGCTGGATACCAGCATCCAAACCAAAACACAGACTATAGGGTATTTTTAGAAAAAAAAAAAACGAAAGCAAGATTGTCTCAAAAACAACACTTTTTCCGCCACAGTGCGTTTTATTACCGAATTGAAGTTCTCGATAGTCATCGGCAGATCTTAGTAAAATAACAGTTTGTCCTTTAGCGAGCGTGCAGATAAAAAACATTGATCCAAACGCTGAAGAGCTGTCGCACCATCTCTAATCCCGCTGTTGATCTTCTGCCAGTTCCACCAGGCAACCCAATCTTAGAGTCCCGCGAGGAAATCGTGAGCGAGGGGAATGAGACGGAGATAACCTGCACCGCCATGGGCAGCAAACCTGCTTCCACCATCAAATGGATGAAAGGAGACCAACCACTGCAAGGTCTGACTCAGATCCAAGGAAGATTGTTCAGATAAGTCTGCTGTGATTACTGATGCCTCTGATCTGCACACAACACACCACGGTCTAGATTCTGACTTGGTGATGACTTTTAATTAAGTCTTCAAAAGGTGTATCCGGTGAATTGACGAGAAGATCACAACACGCAGGTCTCTAAGAGAGGATTTTTGGTGCTTTCAGTCGAGCTTAAATAAGTAGCTTTGAATGAACTCCAACTGTTTACCTCCCACTCAGCAAATGCTGCCCACATATTAGTTCTCACTGGTTAAGGCAATGCGGGCTGGCAGAAAGGAGTGAATGTGCAGGCTGGTTAATGTGCTTATAAACAGCTTTTCTCCATTAGACAGCAGGGTGGGGACTGTTGAATAACATTCAGATAGACTACCTGGGGAAACAGAGGCAAACATGGCAGATGATATGGCACGTTTTAACAGAATCTAAGTTTAATGTGTCAACTGTTTATGGATTACAAACATCACAGCTTCATTAACTGCAGTGAAAGCAGTCAGACAGTGGCCTAAGGCAAGAGATTTCGTCTGCTAAATGGATCAAATACTAGCTAGCACGCAGTAAGGTTCACGGAAAACACACATTTAGGTAATAATGACTGGTTTGTAATTAAGAAGTGTTGCTCTGAACCGCACGAACTCTGTTGTGATTACATACAAGCTTTGGAGGGTAGCATTATTAGGTGTAGAGTAGAATTTTGACTTACCTTAGAATAGAATTTTATTTACCAGATACAATACTGTATGTGAATGTTTTGCCATACATTTTGGATTTAATGTATAAATTACAGCTTTTGGTTCCACTTGGGCCTGCTAATTTAAATTCTGTCTTCTTTCAAAATTGATATAGTTTTTTAAAAAAATGTCAAAAATCACGTTTTTTTTTATGATGTTATCATGTTTTATTATGTTTTACTGTGTTAGTTAGCTGTATTTTTCTCCTAATCAAAATATCCCAGCTGCAGTTTGATTGAGATTAACTGGAATGCACAATGAAAAAACATGATTTTGAAAATAGTTAAAAAAAATATATATATATATATATATATAATAGTTAATATTTAATAGTTATATATATAATAGTTTAATAAAACTTTGAATTATCTTTTAGTTTTTTGTTTGTTTTTTTCATTTCAGTTTAAGTTTTAGTCATTTTATTTGTCATTTTTAAATGTTTTTATTATTTTTATTTCTGTTTTGGCAATTTTAATACTTCAACTAATTTATTTCAGTTACATGTAGTTTTCAACATGTAGTTTTTATTTACAAAATGTACATTTTATATATATTAATATATTTGTGTAGCACTTTTTTCAATATGAACCAGTGTTATTTTAGTATTATTTATATGTTATTATAGTATTTAATCATATTTTTAAACTATTTTCAGTTCAGTTTAAGATGTAGTAATTTTGTGTGCTTTGTCTTTTTTTATTATTATTTTTTAAAATATATTTTTTTATTTAGCTTTATTTTATTTCAGTTTTAGTAATTCTATTATTTCAGTTAGCTGCCAAGGTAACATTTCAAATTGTAGTTTTTATTTACAAAATGTAAATTTTATACACACACACACACACACACACATAATTATGGGTAACTTATTTAGTTAAACTTTTCTTAAATATTCATTATTTTTAACTATTCTTTTTCATTTCAGTTACGTTGTGGTCATTTTCATTTTTTTGTCATGTATTTGTTTGTTTGTTTGTTAATGTATGTATGTATTTATTTATTTATATCACTTTATTTTTAGTCAACTTTTTTCACTGTAGCTGACAAGTCAATGTTTCTAAATTTTGTTTTTTAAATTTTAAGTTTTTTAATATTTACATTTTTTTTCAGCTGTATTTCAATTGCAGAATTTTTTTAATAGTCTTACTGTTAGTTAAAAGTACTGACACTAACATTATAATGATCATAATTCACACTGAAAATTGCATTTTTAAATGATATCTAAAACTGCAGTACAGTATGATTAAAGTACAGCAGGCAACACTGTCCAAATCCCTATGATGTGGGACATATCATTTCCTATAATTGTGAAATGACGGTTACCATGTTAATTTTTTACAATTACTCAATTACAAAATGAGTTTGATCTATGATGAAAGGTCTTTGTGTGCTCACTGACTGAAAGAAACTTACCACGATAGGCTTTAAAGTGTCTATGGTGTACAGTAACTCACATATTTTTTTTTTTTAAGAGTGTCTTCATATGCGCTGACAGAAGAGAAGGGAGATGAGCTATAGGTCAGAGCCGCGCTGTAATTATTTCCCACTTCATTAGGTCCAAGTAAACCGTCATACTCTGTGCTGCAATTAGCTCAATGCCCTTGAGTCTAGAAATTGTCTTAGGATGAGGGCTAACATGATGGGCAGTAACCCTACAGGCAGCGACTGACCTCTGAGCTGCTTCATATGAATTCATCATGGTCACATGTCCCAACCATCCATCATAAGTATGGCTAATTTAGTGAATTTTACTGTTTACTATTATGATATCACATCACAAAGAGGTAATAATGTAATAATAAACCAGTGCTTAGCTGCAGTGTTTTTCTGTTTATTTCAGTTTTAGTTTTAGTAAATTCAGTACTTTAAGTTTAGTTATTTAAACTTAGTTTTTTATCAAATATTTGTATTTTACTTCAGCTTTATTTTAGTTACCAAACTACAAATAGGCTCTACAAATAGCTAAGCAATTAGTTTCTCAGTAGCAAGATGATAGCATCGCTCATTATCAGTATCAAAGCTATATTTTTAAGTAGCAAGGTAGCGCGGTTACATTTTCCTTATAAATATTTGAACAATCAAGTCATGTTTCAGACAGTTTGCTCACAGACTGAATCGTTTGAAGCAGTTTCTCATTTACGAAAACAGTAAAAGGAATATTTTAAAACACAGAGGACAAAAAGAGCACTTGATGAAGCAGAATATTTACCTACAATCAATTGAAGCCAAACCTGCAAATGCATCCTATCGTTTGCCAGCGATTAACAAGCCCTTTATTAAGTTCAACACCTGCAGCGTGAATGCCTCAGTAGTGCAGATGAAGACATTTTCCCACCAATAGAGTTTCTAAACAGGTGCACAAAAACACCAACAGTATTAGAAATTACCTTGACATTTTTTTGAAAGAACATTTTGAGATATTTAAATTTATAGTGTCATGTAAATAAGACTCACAACACATTTTGTTTCTACGTTGTACAACACCAGCTTGGAGTCCAGTTTAAGTCTGGCGAGGCTAAAAGTTGTCTGGCTCTTGTCATCGATAAATCAATAAAACTAGCAACCCCCCAATAAAAAGCATTTAATTTTCACAGTCACCAAACTGTCATGCAACCCTGTGTTTTGTGTCCTGTTGTGATGTTTGGACGTCACACACGTGGCTGAGAATGTGCCCTACACACGCTGTATTAAGCATGACTGCTCGGTGTGCACTCAAAAGACCTGTCTCCCACAATAAATGAATGTGAAATTTGTCTGGAGGTGACGGTATCATTCCTCGTGACCCTCCTCCCCACTCTCGGTGACACTGTGTTATTATGAGCAGGCCTGGATGGAGAAAGCTCGCTTGTTATGGCTGACATGTCACTCTTGCGGCCGTTCCCAGGTGAGGCGACTGTCGAGGAGTTATACGACAGGATGTTCACTGTCACCAGCCGGCTCAGGCTCACCGTCTCTAAGGAGGACGATGGAGTGGCCGTCATCTGCATCATTGACCACCCAGCCGTGAAGGACTTCCAGGCCCAGAAATACCTGGAAGTGCAGTGTGAGTCATCTCAAGACGAGGAGAAAACTTTCAGCTGTAAAATAGCCTTGGTTTAATCTTCTCACCTGCATACAGGGGTCAATTTGAACACAATTAGACCATTTACGAGGAAATTAACAGGGGGGAATCCTAGGCTTTAGCTTTACAGGAATAGTTCACCCAAGAATGAAAATATTCACCCTCATGTCACGTTTGTTTTTGTTTGTGGAACACAAAAGCAATCATTTTAAGCATCTTCAAGCTGAATTTGACGTTATAATGAACAGAACAGAACAGAAACCCTTTGTTTCACAATTAGACAGTTTATGAAGAAATTAAGCTTCAGAATAGACCTTAGTCAGGTTAGACGCTATAATTATTTTAACACTGACGAAAACAAGGCTATGATGGATAGACTTTGTAATATCACATAGTATATTAAAGGTCACCCATAAATAAAAATTCTGTCATTAATTTATCACCCCAATGTCGTTCCAAACCCGAAAGACCTTCGTTCATCTGCAGAACACAAATTAAGATATCTTTGATGAAATCTGAGAGCTTTTTAACCCTGTATAGATAGCAACGCAAATGACACGTTCAAGGTTCAGAAAGACATTGTTATTAAGGACCAGGGACGGATATTAACAAAGGCTTGGGCCAAAAATGCCCCACAGATTAAAGATAATAGGGCAAAAATGCTTCTGCACACTTAAACTAAATATATTAAGGCTGTAGTGATTAAATGTTAAAATAAAATGTTAAAATGAATGTGAAAAAAATGAAGGAAAAGTGTCAATTCGCTCCATTACATGTAGGTCTCTGTGTGTTGCATCAGCAGTGCTGAGAATTACAACCAATCACACATGTTTCTGTTGAGCTTAGAAACGCAATGGCCAATCAGAGGCGTTTAGATTAGTCAGTGCTGAAGATGCACCAATCAAAGGTGTTTACATTAGTCAGCACCAGAGTTTTGTTGGATACACATGCTCACTGACTAAATTCTTTCACCATAAACAACAAACTACAGGTACGTTGTAAGTATGAGATTAATTTCTCCTCATAAAAGCTTGTTTGTGGAACACAAAAGGAATCATTTTAAGCATCTTCAAGCAATAATTTGACTGCTGATGTAATGAACGGAAGAACCTTTTGTTTCACCATTAGACCATTTATAAAGTAATTAGCATGAGTGAAGCCTCAGAATAGATCTTAGTCAGGTTAGACACCATAATCAATTTAACACGGATGGAAACAAGGCTGTGACGGATAGACTTTACAATACCGCGTACTATATTAAAGGTACAGTCACCCAAAAATAAAAAATTCTGTAATTAATTTCTCACCCTAATATCGTTCCAAACCTGTGTGACTTTCGATCATCTGCAGAACACAAATTAAGATATCTTTGATGAAATCTGAGAGCTTTCTGACCCTGCATAGACAGCAACCCAGCTACCATGTTCAAGGCCCAGAAAGGTAACAATAGTAAGGACCAGGGTCGGAAATTAGCGGGGGCTTGTGGCAAAAATGCCACCAATAAAATGCCACCATAATCAATTAACACGGACGAAAACAAGGCTGTGACGGATAGACTTTACAATACCGCGTACTATATTAAAGGTATAGTCACCCAAAAATGAAAGTTCTGTAATTAATTTCTCACCCTAATGTCGTTCCAAACTCGTAAGACATTCATTCATCTTTGCAACACAAATTAAGAAATTTTTGATGAAATCCGAGAGCTTTTTTTACCCTGCACAGACAGCACCACAGCTACCACGTTCAAGGGCCAGAAAGGTAACGTTAGTACGGACCAGAGTTGGAAATTAACGGGGGCCACCAAAATAACATAAAAAATAAATAAAAAAATGCCCCTGCACAATTAACTAAATATATTAAGACTGTCGTGATTAAATTATTAAATGATTAAATTAAATGTTAATATGAAGGAAATGCGTCAGTTTGCTGCATTACATTAGATCTATGGATGTTGCATCAGATTTCCTTTTGTGTGTTGTTGTTGTTTTTTTTGGGTTTTTTTTTTGCAGCAATGAGAATTACAACCAATCACACAAGCTTCTGTTGACCTTAGAAACGCAAGGGCCAATCAGAGGTGTTTAGATTAGTCAGTGCTGAAAACAGAGTTGTGTCACGTAGACAGGAAATCTGAGAGCTTAACGGAGACTTGTGGCAAAAATGCCAACGAAATGAAAAAAAAAAAAAATGACCCACAGAATGCCACAGAAATGATAAAAAAAAAAATGACCCACAGATTCAAGATAATGTAATTAAACAAAAAAATATTAAGGCTGTCATGATTGAAATGTTAAAAAGAAGAAAAAGTGTCAGTTCCCTGCATTACATTAGATCTATGGATGTTGCATCAGATTTCACTGTTTCCAGGTTTCACACGTTGCTGTTGAGCTTAAGCCCTTTTCAAACGGTAATTGTTTCTCATATGGAGGTCTGTAAAAATACATTTACATGTCACCTCAGTGATGAAACATGGCGATTTATTCACAGTGGAGAAGCAAGTTCTGTGATCCTACGGACCCGCTAATGTGCTGCTCACGTGGCTAGTCACATGATTGTCTGCTATAAATAAAATGAATTTCATTTACAGACTTATTCTTATTATTGTGTAAAATGTATTAACAAAATACTTATGAAAAAATGTATTCTTATTATTCCAAGCATATTTTATAATATATAATCCTATTCATTATTTGAAAATAGGTAAACAGACGTGCTATAGTGGTATATATACATACATATATATATTGTATAGGGGCTGTTGGAGTAATTTTTACAAAAGGTGGTGAGAGTAAAACACAGACATTCTAGATTTGGATGGCAATTAAATCACAGTCTACCCCTATAAATGGTGAAAATCACTTACGTCCCCATGAGAAGCAATTACCGTCCTAATAGGGCTTTAGAAACGCAATGGCCAGTCAGAGGCATTTAGATTAGTCAGTGCTGAAAACGCACCAATCAAAGGCATTTAGATTAGTCAGCACTGAAAACATCAGAGTTTTGCTGCACACAGGCGCTCAGACTAAATTGTCTCACCATAAACAACAAAATTCAGATACGATGTAAGACATGAATTTCTCCTCATAAAAGCTTCAGCGATTGTAATGAGAATTGGCACTAGATTAACATGAACTGACATGTTTGTCTGCAGCCAGAATATGACATGCTTATTCTCCAAACACAAAAATGTTTTTATGTGTATTCTATTAATCATGTAATTTTCTTACTTACAACTTCCAAAACTGAACTTTCTATTGAAGGTTTTTTTCAAAAAGATGTTCCGTCAGCTGAACAATCGGTATGCTGTTAAAGAGGTCCTATTATGTTCTTTTACAAAGTCTTGATTTTGTTTTGGGGGTGTACTTGAACACACTCTCATGCTTTGTGGTTCAAAAAACGTAACATAATTTACATTATTACAATACCATTCTCCCCAGCCTGGCTCAATGGCTCAATTGGTTCCAGGTTTGATGAAGGCCCGCCTTCCGAAAAACAAAATGTGTTGTGATTGGTTAGCTGCCCCAGCGCGTTGTGATTGGCGAACAGCTTAGACGGTGTTTCATTACTGCCACGCCCCCGGCCAAAGCAGCAAGTTAACGTCTGCTCTGTTATAGTTAAAGATATATTAAGGTATAGTTGACACTAATTTAATTAACTTAGTTATTTACTTACTAAGTTTCATTGCCCAAAACCAGCTCAACCATAAGGTTGTTATGGCCTAATGTTTTTAATATGACTTAATTTGTATTTAACATGACAACAATTAAATAAAAACATTGTAAGTCACTAATTACAATGCTTACATTTCCTTAGTTATTCAAAAAGCAGCTACAGAAAACAAGCAAATAACATTATGAAAGAACATCATCACTGATTAGCCTAGCTTAGCCCAGTGTGAGTTTATACATTTTAAAAAACACTTGCGTTATAAGTGAAGCTATCTACACTGTATGATGAATAAATCTTTTACCACACTGCAGTCTGCGGTGCGTTACAGATACATGATACATGATACTATCGTCTATTGGCACAACAGCGTTCTAATCCCCCACCTCGTCCCTCCCCACCCCCCAACCATACGAATTTCCATAGGTGGGATTTACTTTAATGATATTCTAATGACCCGCATTGTGACATCACAAAACCCAGAAAACAACACTGTAGTCCAAACGAGCCGTTCTTTGTAGTTCTTGAAAAGGAATTTTTAAAAAAAACGAAATATGTCCCTTAGGAGTGGACTTTGAGATTTGTAACTTTGTAGATTTGTTTTATGCTTGAACGTACACACCACACACTGACTAAAATTCAAACAGTGAAAAAGCATAATAGCACCCCTTTAAACGACAGTAGTCGAAAGTAGTCGAAAGACTGTACTTCAGTATCTCACAGCCTCGTTTTCATCCGTCAAATGTAGCTTGACTAAAGTGTATAATTCACGTTTTTAAGCATCTCCATGCAGCTGTTTTCCATAAATGACAGCTCATAGTGACCGCACAGCTGTTAAGCTCCAAAAATGAACAGCAGTAAAGTGGTCTGTGTCATATGATAGCTTTATATGAGGAACACACTGAAATCTGTTATTGTTCATAACTGTGAACAAATCATTTTTCAGTGAGCCGATTCTTTTCAATGAACCGTTTCTTTCAGACCGAACGATTTGTTCATGAATCAGTGTGACTCAGTGATCTGGTCGGTGTTCACAGCTCACTGGAGGAGATGATTATGTGAATAAGAGGTTAAATGTCTCCCAAAGATATTACGTGGATTCAGAAGACGTGGAACGTAGTGCATGAATCATACGGATTGTTCTAATGGTGCTTTTTAATGTGTCAGTGGTCACTATAAATGGCTGAAGAACCATTTTTAGTTGTTCTGCAGAAGAAATAGTCGCATGGTTTTGACGACAGAAATCAAGTGAGTAAATAATGGGGAAAATTCAATTTTGGGTGAACTATTCCTTTTAACCCAGCCGAGGTCTAAGCGTTTGCTTTAATTAAAACAGACCCTTTCTTGTTATGCGTAAGCATGAAACGCTGTCCGCCAAATAATGCACTGATTAAGAGCGTTTGTGGCGCGCTTTTTTTGTGGCACGGGAAGTCCTGGAAAGGTTAACCTACCCTTTTGTAATCTTGGCAGAATATTAATTTATTCAGATAGCTGACTGCTCAGGGTGACCTTTGAGAAGAAAAGGCAGGAGGGATCAGCTCAACTGTAACAGCTTGACATTTTGACTAACATAGATAAAAGAGAAGAAGAAAAAACATTTTACAGTACTGTTAAATTGACTGTTTAAATTCATAGCAGTGTCATCCTTCCTCACACGCTTTACCCAGGCTATAAAAATCACGTACTGTCATGTTCGCACTCTTTTAGGCTCACTGGGTTGACTTAATATAGTGTAACATGAAGAGCTAAGCCCAGAAGATCTGCTGCCTTCATTATACAGGTCTTTGTATTAAGCATGAATACATAATACACATGAACGTATAAATGTGAATGCACAAATGATGTCCAAACCTGCCGGGGATGTTTTCTAATCAGACTGAGAGGCAGGTATGTGGCCTTAGAATGATAATTAGATAGATACAATAGGAGTACAGAGCTGAATCAACGTACTGCAGCGCAACTGGAAATGAGTGTGTGTTTGTGTCTTTGTTGCTTCCAATGCACAGATAAACCAGAGGTGCAGATTGTGGTGGAATTCCCTGAGGGTTTGACCAGGGAAGGGGAAAATCTCGAGCTGACATGCAAAGCTAAAGGAAAACCGCAGTGAGTCCAACGCTGGCCCCTCAGGCCGCTTTACTCATTTCATATGAATTTGTTTGGTTGCTTTATCAGGGAGATAATAATAGATGATAACAAGAATAACTTGTATAGACAGACTGGTATGCAAATATGCGTGTGGTTTAGTGTTGATATTTCATACTTACTTTGTATTTATTTAGTTTTTTTGTGCTTCTGGTAGACACACACACAATTTATCAAATCTATCATTACTTAAAGGGTCATTCCGTGTCAACTCGACCAGAGGTTGAAAAAATTGTTTGATTTTGCTAATATCTGAAGAAAGATGTATGGTGATGAAAGCCAAAATATTAAATGTCATGGATGAATATGTACTGAGTAATCCACTATTTTGTAGAGGGAGGTCAAAATGGCAATTTTCACCTTAGATTCAAAGTCAAGTTGCAAGGGGGTAAAAATGACTTTAGAAAGATGGCAGCATCATTATCTTATTTTACACAGACTACATTGGTAGTTCTGTTAGTAAAGTACTTTAGTAGTCTTTGTTGCATTATGTGCCAGTGGTAACCATTCAAAATAGGGGAAACAGCACTTTTCAAATTTTTCTCCAAAGTTTGCATGCTGGTAACTCAAGAAGTATTAAAGATATGTTAATGCCCTTTTAGATTTTGGATCTTAACAAACTTTTCTTTTGGCATCTTTAGTTTTAATGCCCTATGAGATTCGGTTCCACAGATATTGAAATTTCAATATGGCTCCAAGAGTGATTTGTTAAAATGTACACATTTTCAATGGTCAAAAACCAAATGTAGGTCAGTTTGAAAGATTTGTAGGTCAGTCTTGGCAGTAAGAAACAAGATACATCTCTAGTTTTAACATTATTTGTTCTTCAGACATTACTCTTTAAAAAAAAAAAAAAAAAAAAAAATCACAAACTGACCCACATTTGGTTTTTGACCACTGTAAAGGTGTACATTTTAAAGATTTTCTCCTGCAGCCATATTGAAATTCCAATATCTCTGGAACCAAATAAAGATGCCAAAAGGAAAGTTTGTTAAGACCCAATATCTAAAAGGGAATTAAAATATCTTTAATACTTCTTGAGTTACAGGCATGCAAACTTTGGAGAAAAACTTGAAAAGTGCAGTTTTTGAATGGTCACCATTGGCACACAATGCAACAAGGATTGCTAAAGTCAACAGATTTTACTAATATAACTAACAATCTCTGTGTAAAAATAATATAATGATGCTACCATCTTTCTGAGGTCTTTTTTACCCCCCTGTAACTTGACTCTGAATCTAAGGAGAAACTGCCATTTTGAGCTCCCTCTACAAAATAGTGGATTACTCAGTAAATATTTATCCATGGCATTTAATGTTTTGGCTTTTATCATTATATATGTCTATCTTTCCTCAGAAAATGTAGCAAAATCAAAATATTTGAGCCAGGGAAGTTTTTGAAATTTGAAAAGTGACCCTATAGATTTTTTTATAGCTTCTTATTGACAGGCAGACAGAAAGATAGTTACTCTTACATCATGATACGAGTAATTTTATTTCACTGTAATGATATATATCACAGTATAGTTATTTTTGTCTTAAATAAGGTCTTTATGATATCTAAATTTTGGATACCATAGAAATTTCATAATTCTTGTCACCAATGTCAGTATCACGAAGACTAATACTACTAGCCTAAATATAAAAAAAAAAAACTCTAGCTCACCGAAAACAAATAAACAGTCAGTGATTAAATAAGAATAAGAAACTCATTACAAGCAATAATTTAATAACAAAAGACTACAGTAGAACAAATAAATAAGAAATGCATGCTGCATACATTGTATAAAGTAATCAAATGTATAAAAAAAAAACACTGCATATTCTTCCCTGAGTAAATTAAATATATATTTCCTCTCAGTTACAGAGATGATTTAGTCAAGAGCAGCAAAAGATTTTCTCTCATTTGTTGTCTGATTAACATGAATGATAGACAACAGGAATATCAGACTGCTGTCACTTTAAGAGCTGCCCAGATCCAATATACTATTACACGTGTTTTCTTTCTAGCTGTTTGTTTTCACTTAAAGCCTAAATTACTGTGTTTACGAGGATACAAGACAGGCATTTTGACACACACAAGTGCATGTATTTAACTGTTCAATGCCTATAAAGCAGCAAAAATAACTCAATACTCTTGTGCTCCTGTGCCTCTCAGACAGCACGTGCATATAGCAAAAGGACTTTTTTCACAGCTCATTGCATTTCAACGGCTTAAAATCCCTTGTTTTTAAACCACAATGCTTAAAAAACATGTAAACTACAAGTTTTCGTGACCACGTAACAGCAACATCACGTGAGCCTGTAACCGCGACCTAGACGAATCACAGTCAACAAATTACTACCGGTTTACTGTGTCTACCAGTATATTGTCCACCCCTAATTCTTATATTCTTACAGACCGATAGATAGATGGGTCCAGTAATCATACATATTTTACATCAAAAATCAGCCCATATAAACAAGACTTTGCAGCTGAGCTTTGATAGCATCATGTTCGTTTGTTTGCACAGGTGCTGATTTTACAGCAGTGCTAAAGTTGTCCTGAATAAAACGCATTATTCTCTCCACTCTGTCTCCGTCTGAGCATTTTCACACTGAGCACTAAATGATTACTCTGATGTTTTACAGGCCTCATCAAATTAACTGGCTCAAAGTGGATGATGATTTCCCCTCCCACGCCGTGATTACTGGCTCTGATCTCTTCATCGAAAACCTTAACAAGTCTTACAACGGAACATACCGCTGTGTGGCATCTAACTTAGTGGGAGAAGCCTATGATGATTACATCCTTTATGTATATGGTATGTACTTGAACTTAATCTGCGTCTGTAAACAACAAACCATAAGAGCAGTTTCCCAGACAGATCTATAGTCTTGGACAAAATGACACTGCTAAGGGTTAGTTTTCAATAATTGGCTAGGTCTTGGATTAATCGGTGTCTGGAAAACCAGCCCTTGATGTCTACATGTAATCGGCTGCGGTTTTAAGTTCCACATGCATTCGTTTTTCAACCCTCTATTGCACGATGTTGCCTCTGGCTTTTCTTCATTTAATGCTTCTAAAATGAGTAATAATGAAGGGATGATTTTGGGTGAACTACTAAAAACTTTTTAGTCACAAAACATATTTTTCTGGCATAAAATGCAGCATGTAGAGGATGCATATTTTTGCTCTGGAAAGCCTTCATTATTTGTTTTATTGATTTTTTTTTTCCATCCTTCAAAAACATGATTTATATTTCTTAGTGAGTAGGCTTTATTTTAAAACATTTAGAGCCACATCAATTATTTGTATGTTTTGAGGAATTGCTTAAATATGTTTATTGCCCTGAAGCAACGCTGTGCGACAGTGGCATATGGATCCACTATAATGCAGTTATTATTTTAGTTATTTTAGTAGCAACCTTTTTATTTTTTTTTATTTTTTACATTTTTAATGTAATAATAGTTTAATAGCTTTGTTTTTAGTCCTGTGACAAAAAAAACAGAATAAAAGAAAAGTCTCTCAGAAAAATTCACAAATATTCAAATATTTAAATGAATAATTTCTTTCAAGTGTCGCACAGCATACCTAAAAAGAAACTACCCTCATGCTGAGTTATTATTATTTATTTTTAATTTGTGTTTGATTTTACTAATGAGGTCCATTTTGTGCAAGACAAGTGAATTAGAAATGTCTTTTTCAACATTGTTTTCATAAAGCACGCAATAGAGGGTTAATTGTTTTATTGAATACGCTTCACCTGAGAGTTTTTCATAGTACTAGTCTTATTAACACGGGAAGTGCATTGTGTTCGTCGCATGTTTAATCCTTAACAAGGGCTGACAGCTGGATTTTTCAAAGCCCAGGCAATAATTGCTATGACAGTGGCACTTGAAGCCTGGGATTTAACAAAGCTTTGCTTTGCTATGGAAGAACTGAAGTGTTGTTATTGTTTAAAGCAGGTTGTGTTCGGGACCGCTAACGGTTCGCCAGCTGCAGCTATTACAGGCTGTCCCGTCGAGCCGAAGACATTAGCCTGAAGAGATGGAAGAGGGTGGCGCGTCATTGAGGCGTTCGGCGCCGCAGTTATTAGCCTCTGATAATGCTGATATCAGAGGCAGGTGTGTGGGAATGATGTCATCAGCGTCCCATCTGCAGATGGGAGAGTTTGTGTGCATCTCATGCCTGGAAGCGGTTCCACTTCCAGCTTAGTTCAATGTCTGTCACCTCTACCTGAGCGAGCACCACCTGCTGATTACTTGACTTCCTCTCATTTCACAGGCTCGAGGAGTTTGGGTCTATTTGTGCCGAGTGGGCGTCTCAGAAAAGAGGAGATTTATTGCCGTCTGGCTTCGTATAAGTGGCAGTTTTTAGTTATAATCTCCCAAGCATTGTGTAATATGTGAGTGAGGACTTTGCAAATTATTTCCAGCCATAAAAAGCCTTATTATAATGGAAATATGCATTTGTAGTGTTACCCTGAGAGTTGCTTTTTCTCTTTAGTACGGCTCAAATCGCTTACGCTTCGCAGTAAATAAAATCGTTGTCTTGTGGTGCATTTCTAAATCAATTTACGCTGGCAATTGTCGAGCATGCCCTTCCTCAGAGGACTGAAACAAGTGGAAAGACCTCTTGTAGCTTGATAATCCTGGGCACACTATACTTCTCCAGACTGTCAGAGTTACTTTTAATGCTGTTCCTCGGGGGATGGCAGCTTTGCTTTTGCTACAGAGCATTTCCTTTTACTGCCACAGTAAAGCAGTGACTTGTGTTGAGCAAATGCTTACAGCTTCTCAGTCTTTTACTTCGTTTTGTCCTTCGTTTTTTCACCAAGCGTTGACAGGAAGAGACTCATTTCCTAAAATCGCAGAAAGCGTGTAGTGTAATACTACTAGAGAAACACTGGGCACGCCAGGACAATGGCGGCAGTGTAACGCTTTCTCCATTTACGCCATTACTGCATTCACGGCCTTCACAAAGGGGACTGTTTTGATGTCGGATCAAATGTTTTTGCAGGCTAATGTGAATTTGCAAAGGGACAGATACATGTCACAACCTGATAAGCTTGTAGCAGAGATGCTGAGAGTGAAAACCCATCCTGTGCTACTGAAGCCTCTGGCACAGATAGTACTCAGTTAATTTGCTCGAAAAAAGGCTTTATTTGTTTTGGAACTTGGAATTGGAATTGGATGGAAACAACAAAAGTAATAATAATAACAACAATAACAATAATTATATCGAAAAAAAATAGGCAGGGTATTACTTCTGTCCGATAAGAAATGAAGCATGTTTTATAAGCTGAAAAGAAAACTTGTCCTCAAATACAAAACTCTACAAAAAGACCTATTTAAAAAGTTAAACCAGTTCATTAAAATAAATGATACCTAAATGCATATGCTGCTAATATAATATAATATCATTTATAATAAAGTTTAAGTTATGTAAAGTTGAATTTTCAGCATCATTGCTCCAGTCTTCAGTGTCACATGATCCTTCAGAAATCATTCTAATATGTCAATTTGCTGCTTAAGAAACATTTCTTATTATCAAATGTTGAAAACTGTTTTGGTGCTTAATATTTTTGTGGAAACCAAAAATTATTTTGGATGAATAGAAAGTTCAAAATAACATCAGTAATTTGAAATAGAAATGTTTTGTAACATTACTAATGTCTTTACTTTGTCTTCTACTTTTGATCAATTTAAGGCATCCATTAAACTAATAATTTCTTTAAAAAAATCACTGTGACCCCCAAACCTTTGAATCATCTATATAAACTGCACAAAATGAAACTGTACAGATGTCTTAAAGTGCTATTTCTACCTGCTCTGACCTTTTAAAAATGAGTTTCATGGGAGTAACCTCATACAGGCGGGTTGATTCAGTCACATTTAAAGGGGACATCGGAGGCAAAATTCACTTTTACATGGTGTTTGAATATGATTGTGTCTTAAAGGGGTCCTATTATGCTTTTTCACTTTTTGAATTTAGGCAGTGTGTAGTGTATCCCTTTTCAAGAACTACAAAGAACGGCTCATTTGGACTACTGCGCTGTTTTCCACGTGTTGTGATGTCACAAAGCTCATTAGAATATCATTAAAATAAATCCCACCCACGGAAATTCAAATGGTTGGGGGGTGAGGGATTAGCCTAACTTTAGTGATGCAGCATGGAGAGCCTCTTCTGGGATGCTTTGATTGTATAAACACAAGCACTGACTAGAGAGGCCTCGATCTGCTCCGGTGGCCACATCAGAGCCATAACGCGCCACAGATGTGTGCAGTATACAGGGTCAAAACACATGCCGAGGTGCAGCTGGTATAAACACAAAGCACTGACTACTAAAGTGGCCACGATCTGCTCTGGTGGCCGTGTTGGAGCTATAACGCGCCACAGACATGTGCAGTGTGTGGTAAAAGATTTATTCATCATACAGTGTAGATAGCTTCACTTATAATGCAAGTGTTTTTTAAAAATGTATAAATTTGCACTAGGCTAATCAGTGATGACATTCTTTGATAACGTCAATGTTCTTTGTCTGTTTTCTGTAGCTGCCTTTTGAATAACTAAGAAAATAAAAGCATTATAATTAGTAACTTACAATGTTTTTGTCAAGTTAAAAACAAATTCAGTCATATTAAAACATTAGGCTGCTTTTAGCCTTATGTTGGAGCTGGTTTCGGGCAATGAAAGTATGTAAATAATTAAATAAATTAGCATGATAATATCATCTATCAGCGATCTCACAGGCTGACGATAATACCCAACGCTACTGTAGCATCAACTAAAACACAGTCTAAGCTGTTCACCAATCACAACACACTGGGACAGCTAATCAATCACAACACATGAGGGCGGGCCTTCATCAAACCTGGAACTAATCAAGCCATTTGTGCCAGGCTGCGGAGAAAGGTATATTGTAATAATGCAAGTTATGTAAAAAATAATGCGTTTTCGAACAACCAAGCATGAGAGCATGTTCTAGTACACCCCCAAAACAAAATCAAGACTTTGTAAAAGAACATAATAGGACCCCTTTAATAGTGTGTGGCCACAACCACCCTACAATGACAAAAACCCAATTACTCTGTTTTTTAATTTCTTTTTTTAATTCTTTTTGAGCTGTATGAGGTCATATTGCTCAAGCCCCGCCCACTACTGCTGATGGACTGTCCTGTAAAAGCATATTTCCTATGCTGTCCTCCATTTTCTCCACACTCGAGCAGCTGTAGTGACAACAATGTCTCCTAAGCAATGAAGGTGTTTTGTAGTTGGATGTAAAAGTGAACATAAAGAGTCTTCATTTTCTTCCGACATCAGAGCCACTGAGGACATTTCAAGAGACGAGGCAAACAGGGTGTTTTACATGACCATTAAAGGAGACAAGAGTATCTCAGATGGAGCGATTGAGGTGTTGTGTTGCTGGATGTAATAATGAACATTGTGGTCATCATTTGCTCCCAACATCTGAGCCGCTGAAGATGCAGTGGATTAAGTTTGTTTGTGAAGGGAATGTGCCTCCCGAACTACATAAATGCGTCTGTGTTCGCACAAATCATTCATGATCCAGCTTCACCTACAGCAGAAGTGAGTAAAAAGGGTGTTGTTTTACACTACCATTGAGAATTTAAACCAAAGTATATTATAGACTTTTCATTAAGATCCTAAAGAATCATATCAACTTGTTGAAAACGGGCATCCGATGACCCCTTTAAGGAATTTTAACCAAGTATGTTTTTGTATGTTCATTTCATGAAGACCCTAAAGAATCATACCAACTTGTGGAAAATGGGCATCCGATGTCTCCTTTAATAGTATTTTTGACATAAATAAAACCAGTTTAGTTGTTACCACATCTAGCGCATTTTAGGTTACATGACAAATCTGTTTTACAGTGTATATGTTTTGTTTGATCTGTAATGATAATGCACCATAATCATCCTCACTTTCTTTTTATTTCCCCTATTCCATTTTACATCCCTTTGCTCCTTTTTCTAGTCCTACTTCAGACAAAGGAAAATCTAGGGCTGCAAATCTAGTTTAAAAGCTTTGTGATATACAACTAAAGTCAACTCCAGTTCAAGAAACGGACAGAAGTAATATCTTCTCTTTGCTAAATGTGATGTAACTGCACTGCTGCAGGGGATGTCTATGCCATGACTTTCTAAGTATTTTTCGGGGTGAAGAGATACAGGGTTAAAATCCAACTTGATCCCGGTTCTAGTGGTGGTGGGTGGCTCAGTCTGGAAACATCTGCACTGTGAATTGGAAGACCAAGGCTTAAGTCCTTCCAAAGCCACTTTTGTTAGCTATTGTGCCCTTGAGCAAGACACTTAACCTCCTTTCGGCAACCTATGACTGCCGTTCATCTCTGTTTGTGATATAAGATCACAGAAATAAAGTAAAAAAAGTGTGCATACTAGGTGCAGTTAACATTTTTAACGTTGAAATGCAGTTCACCTGCAGATTTTCAACTAAATGGACCTGAAAGCTTTTACGGACATTGCCGAATATTCCTCTACTGAGACTTAGCAATACCTTCCGCCGGTCCTAAAACACTATAGATCACTAGAAGTCAATTGTCCCAGTTCTTTAAACTAGGTCGCTTACGTCTTTTCGGATGGGCATTTAACTGGAAAAGGACATAGAGTAGTTTTCTTCCACAAAGTACTTTCTCCAGTTCACTTCATGGTCCTTTTACTTCAGAAAGATACAGGCTAGTTGTAATGGTTTTCCAGGTAGGTGATTTTGCCCGCAGGATTGTTCCACTGACAGCAAAAGCTGCTGATCATGTACTTCTTTAATGCAATTCATGTACGTTTATCTGCGTTTATCATTTATCATTATAATGAAGTTGTTTAAATTATCTGGAGATTTGGCAGTTGGGAATATGTGACAATGAAGGCGACGGCATGTCGTTTGAAATGCTCAAGGTCTGCAGCCTTGACACTGAATTGATGCTTCATTCTTTTGTATCATTCTGTGTACATTTTGCTTTGATTATCCTCACTTTTCCCCTGAGTCACATTCTATCTTTGATGTAAATGTAGTTTACATCTTACAAATCCTTCAGTGACTCATTACTCTTTATTAACAGAAAACAATATACAAAGCGAAAGTATTTATAAAGCTGTAGAGACTTGGATGCCTTAATAAGAGCTTTTAATTACATCTGAGGCTTCTTATGTTGACCTAAAGCATGCTAAAAATTTAACAAAAATAGCTAAATACACGTTGGCGCTCACAGGAGAATTGATTTCCCCCTCTAATCATGGAATCCAGATTAATTAGTGTGTATCTATTAACACCCTGTCTGCATTTTTTAAGTAAAGCATTCACAGTGGAATATTGCTTGCAGGTGTAGTTCAGGCAGTGCATTTAATTCGTTGGTGGAGCTAATCAATCTAGTCTAGCTAATTGCATGTTTGCTTTTTAGTCTGTCTCTAGTTTTAAATAGTGCTCTTCACCTGTTTTCAATTTCCAGTCACTGGATTATGATTAGAAATGCATTATGTGATTGAAAGAAAAGGATATATTTATAGATCAACATCCTTAGAATATCAAATCAATCATTGCTCTATGATTTATATGATCATTCTAAAAACCTTGCACACTTTGTCAGATGTGTATTAATCTGTGGCGAAAAAAATGTGCGAAACAATACAAAATGGAGTCTTCACTCCGTGGGGATGATTTGTTGTCCTCTCTCTTCTTAAAAAGAGAAAAAGAAAGAATAAATATTGGGTCTATCCAATCCTGAGACTGCTTAAAGAGAAAGGAGAGTTTTACCTCCTTATCAAGGAGTTCGGATTATCAAGGATTTTGGTGTTCGCTTGTACGGTGGCAAAACGCCTTTCAAAATGCTTGCTACTAATATGAAAAATGCAGAAAATTGAACCGGATCTGAATTTTTTTATGATGGACGAACATCAAAGTTTATAAATGTGGTTGACACAATGTGAGGGCGTATTTACTTTTTTCAGACGTCAAATTTTGGACCTTTACAGCTATGATTGATTGATTGATTATTTTAGTATCATTTTCAAGCATAATTTTGCCAGTTACTTTGTCCATTTTTGGATAAAATGTATTTCCGTGTCTCTAAGCAACATTCCTGAATGAATCTGAATTTTGAACAAATCAGTTGAGTGATTGATTCAGTGACTCATTAAATCATTTATTTGCCAGATTGAATTTGCTGTCCCTGAGTGAATCTGATCTGTTTGAATCAGTTGAACGAATGATTCAATTATGCCATAAATGCCATTAAATCACATTGTGCAATTATAAATTGTTAAACATACATATCATAATAATACTAATATTCATTTAATATTAAATAATATTAGTATAATATCATAATGGGAACACTTTATAATAAGGTCTCATTTGTTAACATTAATGTATTAACTAACATGAACGAACAATTAACAATATATTTATTACACTATTAATCTTTATTATGTGGTAGTTAGGAAAAATACAGTCGTTCATTGTTTGTTCACAGTGCATTAAAGGAGAAGTCCACTTCCAGAACAACAATTCACTAATAATTTACTCACCCCCTTGTCATCCAAGTTGTTCATGTCTTTCTGTCTTCAGTCGTGAAGAAATTATGGTTTTTGAGGAAAGCGCGTCAGGATTTTTCTCCATATAATGGACTTCATTGGTGCCCGATTTTGAACTTCCAAAATGTAGTTAAAATGCAGCTTCAAAGGACTCTAAACAGTCCCAGCTGAGGAAGAAGGGTCTTATCTAGCGAAACGATCGGTCTTTTTTTTTTTCAGAAAATAAAAATTTGTATACTTTTTAATCACAAAAGCTTGTGTAGCACAGACTCTTGGATGCGCATTCACGATGCTGCGTACTATTGAATCACGTCGAAAGGTCACGCAGAACCACAGACCCAGTGTTTACAAAGTGAATGCGCAAAGACTAAGAAAGTGCAAAATGCTGTTTACAAACAAAAATGTACAACGATGTCCTCCTCTCAAGTTGAAGGAGAAAATAAGATGGAGTTTTTCGCCATACTCAGTACACAGACGATGAACTTACAC
>JAHKKF010508010.1:0-16115 GCA_019740295.1 Labeo calbasu
AATGGCTGCAATATAACAAAGAGTGAAAAATTTAAGGGGGTCTGAATACTTTCCGTACCCACTGTATATACACATACATGTATTATTAATATATATTGGGGGTCGACCGACTTTCGGCCTGGCAGATTATCGGTGCCGATATTAAGTATATACTTTTTTTCTTTTCAGTTTTCCAAAGCTGCAGTATATATACGGTAGTCAACATTTGAAATGGATCAAAAAAGATCAAAGTTGTCCTATAAGGCAAGAACGGGTAATGTTTTGGTATTATTAATTAAGTATTATTAATATATATTAGGGGTCCACCTATTATCGGCCTGGCCAATTATCTGTGTTGATATTAAGTATATATTATACACTTTTTCCCTTTTCAGTTTTCCAGGGCTGCAATTTATGCATCTTGCATATTGTATATATATCAATTTAATATAAAAAAAAATCATAAATATATATATTATGGGTTGACTGATATCGGGCTGTCAGAGTATCGGTGCCGATATTAAGTATATACTTTTATCTTTTCAGTTTTCCAAAGCTGCAATTTATGCATCTTGTATCTTGTGTGTATATATACTGGCCTGGCCAATTATCGGTGCTGATATTAAGTATATATTATACACTTTTTTTCTTTTCAGTTTTCCAAGGCTGCAATTTATGCATTTTGTATGTAGTATATATATATATAATTAGTATTAAAAAAATAACTTATATTAGGGGTTGATCGATTATCGGTCTGGCCATTTATGGGCCATTTTCAAAACTGATTTGACGATAAGTTTTTGTCAGAGCCATTGTTATTCTTAATTTTGACAATAATTTTAATTTTTACACCAGACATATATACCTGTTAAAAATATTGCTTATCTGTCTGCTTGATCTGTAATAATCGGTATTGCATCAGCCCTAAATATATATATATATATATATATATATATATATATATCAAGAGTTCAGATGCAAAAGCCTCTAAGCACGTCTGACATCGTTTTGGCTACTATGTATAGGTTTCTATGTAAGTACTGGTACTTATGAATGGTTTAGGCTGGTATTTAGCGCATCTGAAGTTAAAGTACTTGATGAACATACACTGTGTGTGGAGAGCATTCACTCAGTATCGTTATCTCATTTTTGACCAAGATGGCTTTTAGAGGCTTTTGCATTGGAACTCTTCATATGTTAGTCATGCATACATATTCTCCTATGTGTGTGTGTGTGTATATATATATATATATATATATATATATATCTCAAAGAATGAGGCTATTAATATTTTTTCTCCCAGTTTTCCCAGGTTGCCCTGTTCTGCTGCAGCGTAACATTTTGTTAAACCAACTGACAAGTGAAACCTGCAAGTTATGATGTCAGCGACGGGATATTACCACCAAAGGCAAGGTTGGCATATTTCCATGGCGTTATGTAAATTATAGTGCAGAATCATTCACGCACACGTCTTGCACCCCTGAACATGCTCTCGTATCTAAGATTCCTTCATCATTCCTGATCCCAGTAAAATACGGGATGCCATCTGTTCAGCATAATGAATATTTTAGTTTTGTGGAAGTCATATTATATTCATGCAGCTCCACTGCAACTGAAGGCTGAGATTCTAGAGGAATGAGCTGCAGTTTGGCACTTTCTCTATCCTTTGCTCTCTCATTCACCCCGAGTAGAATCCAAACTTCTTACCTAGTAATCAAAACCTTGGGAAAAACAGGTATGTGAATCACGTCTTACCTGTAGGACCTCTTGATGTCATCATGAGTGCAGTTCTTGTCAAGGCCAAGAACCTGGTAAAGAGCCTCTCCTGATGTGGACAGGGCCCGTTGCCTTTGTTCAGCCATGATCTTAAACCATTACCTAAACATCAAAAGAACAAAGAAACTGGTAATAAACTGGATAAGACAGTAGGTCAGGTATACAGTTCACCTGGATGGTGAGTAAGATACAACCAAGCTATGTTTTTGGTTCATAGAATGTTCTGGGAATGTTATAATGAAAATAAAAATTAAAATAGTTAAAAAATAAAGTTAAAAGCTAAAACCATTGGGGCATGTTGTGTAGGTTCCATTTAGTTTGTCACAAAAAAAAACTCCATGCAACTTTTTGGGAATGTTAGTTTTTGGTTATTAAAAATAAAACCTAGAAATAACCATTAGGAAACATCCTGAGTCGGTTCTCCTCAGGTTGTCACAAAAACATCCTTGTAATGTTCTGTGAAGGTTAGGGAAGTTTCTGTGTAGGTTCCCTTTAGGTTGTCAAAAAAGGTCTCAAAAAACTCCCTTCAACGATTGGGAAAGTTAGCTTTTGGTTAAGAAGAAACAACGAAACATTCCCAGAACATTCTTACTTTGTTCCCCAAAAAATACCCAAGCGGAAAACAACTCGGGAACGTTCTGCGTTTGGAGGGAAATGACGTTTGGTTTGAGACTTACAACGTCACTCTTTCCACATCAACCCAGACATGACTTTTTGTTTACATAAGTGCTCTGTTTGTAAGAAAAGACATCCATTGGACAGTTATTAAACAGAATATATATATATATATACACCTGTCCAAAACAAGAGTTTGACATGGATTCTCTGATAACCTCCAACCGGCACCCCTGAATAATTCCATCTTTTGTAATGAGCCTTCATGGAATATTAACTAGTTCTAAAAATTATACAGCCTTCATATCTCTGTTGAGCTTTACAGTGGCTGGCTGTAGAAGTAAAAAGCAAAAAATCACTAGTGCAATGCTGTTCTAAATCCCACAGAAGATCATTAGTTTTCTTACCTGTTAACAGACTCCAAACTTAAGTCCTTCACCAGGGCAGGTAGACAGGCTTATGGAGTCAGATTCCTTCTCTGAAGGTGAGTAGATTACTGAGGAGATGAATTATACATGGAACTAGTCATGAGCTCAGGTAACTTTAGGCCAGTTTAACATGGTTACCAACAAGGTTCATTAGGTTTCAGTACCTGGTGCTTGAGCAGAAGATGGAAGCTGTTTGATTGACCACTGTTTCTGAGGATGAGCCTACGTTGTCTTTCATTACTGATTTTAAAACCTGCATGATGAGGACTGGAAAGGATAAAAGGTTAGGTTTTATGTCTATACTGCTTTTAGCTAGAGTCTTACATCGTGTGCGTGCATGAATACCCTCGATTTGACGCATTTTCTTGCTAATGCAAGATCGCCATCTTGTGGTGTCCTTCTGCATTTGCTGTGTTCAATACCATTGTGTGACAAAGGTGGTGACGTCCAAATACACGTTTAACAAAACTACTTTGTGAGTGCAAAAACTGTAAAATATAAAAGTCTGATAATTAGTCGAGTCTCAAATAATAATAATAATAATAAAATGTTTAGAATAAACAGCGTGACTTTACCTCACGTCAGAGAATGTGCGCAAGCTTAGTTTTCAATGAACGATGTTATTCGTATTTTGCTACTGTATATTGTAAGGAACTAAAGACTGATTCATTTAAAGATATTTGTGAACAAACTGAACTGTTTGTGAACGAAAAGCGAAATGTATTATTTTACGCTTTATTAGTAAGTGAATATATGTCAGTGCATATAATTAGAACACTTACATAATAGTAAAATTATGTTTTAACATTAATTTTGTAGCTCTAAAAGCATAAAATAGTGAATTGTATATGATGAAAAGTGACCAGATCAGAGACGCTGTCAAACAATATTCATTAACTGAGCTACATAATTTTATCCACACATTTTTTCAGAAATATAATATATGGTAAAGCAGGAGTTTTCCCTATGTTTTTTAGATGCCACAGACACCCAAATATTATTGTGCTTGAGTGAGTAAAACACATCCTAAAATGTATTGTATATTTTATTGTATGTATTATGCATTATTCAGTTTATACAGTAAAAATGAATATGATACATTTTCGTAAAGTAACTTTGGAAAATATCTGCATTTTGTGTGTGTGTACAATACAATACAATGTGTGTGTGTGTGTGTGTGTGTGTGTGTGTATATATATATATATATAAATCGTAAAAAATGCTGTAAATATCTACATTTTTTTCTACTCACAGTAGTAGTGTAACTTTAAATGCATTATTTATTCATTTAAATACAATATGTGTGTGTGTGTGTGTGTGTGTGTGTGTGTGTGTATTTGTTTGTTTAATCGTTTGTTTGTTTAATATACATATATATATGTAATTATTATTATTTTTATTTTTTTATTTGGAAAATATCTGCATTTTTTTCTACTCGCAGTAGTAGTGTAACTTTGATTGTATTTATTCTTTTAAATACTGTGTGTGTATGTACATATATATATATATATATATATATATATTTGTTTGTTTAATCGTTTGTTTGTTTAATATACATACATATATATATATATATATATATATATTATATATTTTTTTAAATTGTAAAATAAAATTTGCAAAATATCTGCACTTTTTTCTACTCCCAATAGTAGTGTAACTTTGGTTGTATTTGTTTATTCTGTATGTTATTATTTATTTATTTATTTATTTTAAATTTGAAAATAAATGTGGAAAATATCTGCATTTTTTCTACTCAGAGTGTAACTTTGGTTTTAAAGCAAAAAAAAAAGCACTTATCTTGTATCACCACAAGATGGCAACTGAGCACAAATTTTATTCTACCAGCAGTTATTGTAAAAACTTGCTTACTTGTTGTATAGATAGTGTTTTTAATCTGTAGCACTCTTTTCACTCACCATTTGCAAAAATGTAAAAATATTGCACAGTTCTACATCTGTTTAAATTATGCATAGAAAGTGTATAAAACAAAACTGTCAAATATTCAAAATTTTTTTTTTTTTTTTACAAAACCACATGCAGCAGTCAAAACAGCGAGGAAGTCACCAGTGGGCCGGTTGACGTCAACCAGCAGTATCAATTATGCCAGCGCTCCCCTTGTTTATGGTCTCCTGATGACTGCTGCATAGCACAGGGTCGTATTGCAAGTGGATACATGGAGTCTCGAGGGGAATTAGCAGGTGTGCTGCTCGCCACCCCTCATCATTGTCTCCTCAGGAGGCTGTTCCTGCAAAGCACGTCTGCCTGGGGAACGGCATTTGTGGCAAACTAAGCCTCAGAAACAAACCATTAATGAAATGATTGCCCCTCAGTCAGGAAATGTGAGACTCCCAAACGAGCAGCACGCGGGGGCCACCGGTAGTGGACGGGAAGCGGTCCTTGACACTGATTAAACTCTATTGTAAAAGTAAATGAATGAACAGATCTGTTAATAACTACATAGGCATGATGCCAGACGTCTTATCTTGTTAAGTGCATCGTGTTTGCTTTCTATGTTTTTTAAGCAAAACGTACAAGAACCTGTAGTATATCAACAATGCACAGATGAAAATAATCTGAAAGCTTTTGTATAATATTTCCAAGAGGTTCTGGTGGGGTAAAGCACTCTAGTAATCTGCGTGATTTGGCCGTGTATATTCAGGATGCCTAGAAACGGATTAGGACTGCATGGTGTGGGGTTTGGTTGTGCAGAATTGTATTGTAAGCGGTGGGGAGGGGGTGGGACGGAGTAATTATACTCACTACTGGCATATGGCCTCTGTTGCCATGGCACAGTTCACTATTGTCCCCTGGTCTCCAGCAACTCAAGTTAAAACATTTGCTAACATTGCAAAGCTTTACGACTTAAAGCTTTAAATTGACGAATTTAAATGACCCAAAGTGTGGGCTGGACTTGCACAGAGTGGGTCGTATTTGATTATTTTGCTTCTAGGTAAAGGCCTGCTTATGTGATTGCAAAAGAAAGGATAATGGTTTTTTAGATGCCATTTTGGTTCCTCAAAGAACATTCAGTGAACAGTTTAGAAGTGTGAAGAACATTTTCCACTATAAAGAAGCTTTTGTGCAATAAAAAGGTTCTACACTTATAAAAATTAAGGTTTTTTATTGGGTCTGATGGATCCATGGAACCTTTCCATTGCGCAAAAGTGAAACAAAAAATCCTTTAATTAATCAAGTGCTCTTTACACTAAGAAAAAAAAATGGTTCATAAAAGAAAGGTTCTTTGGTGAACCCAAAAATGGTTCTTCTATATGGCATTGATGTGAAACCTACATTTTTAAAGGGACAGTTCACTCAAAAAGGAAAGTTCTGTCATTAATCAACCCTCATGTCATTCCAAACCTGTAAGACCTTCGGAACTCAGAATATGATATTTTTGATGAAATCTTACTACCTCTCTGTGCCTTGAACGTGTCAGTTGCATTGGTGTCTATGCAGGGTCAGAAACAGGGTTGCCAGGTTGCCACAACAAAACCCGCCCAATTGTTACTCAAAAGTAGAACATGTCTCCCCTTAAAAGTCACGTTCCACTGGGTAAAATACATGTTTTTTGGTGGTTCCCCTGGTAAAATTTGCATTCCAGAGGACAAATACCACGTTGTTGGGGCAACAGTGCTAAAGGGAAAACTGCAGACTTGGCAACACTAGTCAGAAAGCTTTTAGATTTTATCAGAAATATCTTAATTTATGTTTCGAAGATGAACAAAGATCTTACAGGTTAGGAGCAACAAGAGGGTGAGTAATTAATGAGAGAATTTTCATTTTTGGGTGAACTATCCCTTTAAATGTTAGTTATGGAGCCATTAATGCTAATAAATGCTTTTCTTTTTTCTAAATTGTATACTATTTGGCTCACACAATTACTTTTAAGATGAATTTCAGTTAGTAAACCTAAGCTTGTGTTTTTTAACATTACTACTTTTGTTGAAACTGTAACATACCCTAAGCCTTAGTTTATGATTATGACTTAAAGTGCGTTACTAATTGCACACAATGTGATACTTAGAGACTGCTATTGACTATGTGTTGTCATGCAATTATCTGGTAATGCCTGACAACATACTTATTGTTTAAAGTTACAAAGTTCTCTGCGGTACACGTACACATCTTTAGCAAACACTGTAATTGCAAAACTGGAAGAAAGAAATGAGTTTATGTGAAATACATGTGACCCTGGAGAACAAAACCAGTCATAAGTAGCACGGTACAACAGTACATGGGTCAGAATGATCCATTTTTATTTTATGCCAGAAATCATTAGGATATTAAGTAAAGATCATGTTCCATGAAGATATTTTGTAAATTTACTATCGTAAATATATCAAAACTTAATTTTTGATTAGTAATATGCATTGCTAAGAACCTTATGTGGACAACTCTAAAGGCGATTTTCTCAATATTTTGATGCACCCTCAGACTTCAGATTCTCAAAAAGTTGCATCTCAGTCAAATATTGTCCTATCCCAACAAAAAATTGACCCTGGTTTTGTGGTCCAGGGTCACAAATTAGAGGAGCATCACTCACCTTTGCTTGCTTCCTGATTTAGTTGTCACATAAACCTGGCATTTTATATTACGAATATCGCTGGCTCTCTGTTCCTCTTTTGTATGCCTCTTGTATAAAAGCATCTGCTAAATGCGTGAATGTAAATCACATGAATCTGGCATTACACTGGCCTACAGGTACGCTATATTTAGTTCACAGTGGATTTGATTGCCAGGTTTCTTTACCCTGCTAAATGATGGTTTGGTGTTCATTGATGGTCTCTCAGCATGGTTTTAGCATGGTCAGTTGGTCTGGACAACCATTGATCAGGCAATGAAAGCAACGTAAGATGTGTTTTTCAGCAGGGTCCTTGAAAATGAGAAAGAACAACTAAGAGTGAAATGTTCTTCAAAAAAAAGAAAAAAAAACACGTTTACTCATGGGTTTTATTATTGAGAGAAGTTAACAGTGGCTCATTGCTCACGAATAACTGGATGAGTCATACCGAGAAAAGGTAATCACTGGCAATGATGTAGACCGGCTGCAGGGCAAACCCCGTTGTAGTGGAATACCCTTGTTGAGGTCCGTACAGTCAGTGAACGAGTGCATAAATCAGTCTTGAAAGCAGCGCCAATGAGATCCGCCGTTTCAAAATCGCTGTTAGGCGCGGTCCAATGGGAACGGGCGTTACATGTACCGCAGCGCGCCTATTAGCTTAGAGAGACGAGGACGTTTTGTGAACGCTTTCTGTACAACCCCATCTCTTTCGCAGGTGGTGCATGTTCGGAAACAGCTTGCAATGTTCAGGACTAACTGAGACTGTCGTATGTAATCAGCGTAATTTCTTTCCCGTTTTGCGTTTTCTTTTTGACACTGACCGAACAGCATGTGCCAACACACGCACGGCGTGGTCGCGGGGCGTGTTTTTATTCCACCAAGGCCACTTTCTTCTGGTTAATATACAGTGCTGCATTGAGTGTGTGCTGAATTACGGGTGCTATCTGTGTGTCTGCATTGAGAAAAAATGAGAGAGGGAGAATAAATGTTCCTGCAGCGCAGAGCTTGAATGAAATCCGTCGTTAAACGCATACAAGTTTACGTACATTTATTCAGATATTCGCAGGATTTCTCCTCCAAGCATCGGCATCGGGGCTTGAAGTGGTCATGCCTTTTGTTTTAATTTGGGAGACGAGACTGCGGAGCCATTTGCACGATGATGATGATTCACGACTGGACGGAGTTTAAAAAATGAGGAAGCATTTTTTTCTAAAGATACTAAAAAGATAGAGGAGAGGCCTCGTCGTCCCGCAGGCCGTGGTCTGTGCATGGGAAAAGGGAGAAGAAAGGAAGAAAAAACGAGCCTGATGAATAAAAATCGAGTGAAATGGAGCACGAGACACGCGCGTGGGGAAATATGGACCATATCAATAATGACGGCGGTGTGCGCAAGAACCAGATCGATCCGAACAAAATGAAGCACTTCGCCTCTTGAGCATTTAAACTGATAGTTTTTTATTTGCAATTTAAAGGAGAGGGGATTCCCGTGCTTTTTGAGAGTTGCAAACAGCGCTCAAGTTCCATGCAAGTTCTCCTCTCCGCCTTCTTTTGATTGCTTTGATTATTTTACTACTTTTCTTTCGGCGGGTTTGAATTATTTTTGATCCGGATCCATAGCGTTGATATTATTCAATGGAATTATGTTATCAGTTACCGGTTTTGCCTCTAGACAGGCCGGTTCCCAAACATGTTCTCAGCCGGAGGGGAGCCATTAGTTTCAGCTCCAGTTCCTCTTTATTCGGAGCCCCCGACCCGAGGCAGCTGTCACAGGTAAAGAACAAAACATTCTGGCTGTGTGTCAAAACCTAGCGAGCTGCCTAACGTTACCTAGAGAATCAGACGCGCGTTTCGAACGTTGCTTCGAATCATTTCCGAGCATCCGAACTATTCGAATGTTCGGAAGATGCTCAAAAATTTGAATTGAACACTTCTGGTTCCGATTTACGTGTAGGATTTCTTACTGCAGATTTAGTGCTTTTAAAGAAATATTTGGAGGAAGGAAATGTAATTCATGTTGCTTTTATTGCTCTGTTATCAAATGGCTTTTTAATGATTGACAATGCATTAACGTAATTATTTTTTAAAACACCGCAATAAATGTCAATAATAATGCGTATCTTTTACTATTAGTTGCCTCATGAACCTTAAGTACATTATAACGTAAGTAATTGGCGAATCTGGTTCGAATGAATTCTGCAGCCATTCAAACTGATTCATAGATTCACTAAAAAGAACCGGATCCTAAGAGTCATTCTCTCGGGAATATATGATATGTTTCGTGATGCAGATTCAGACTGTTTTAGCAAGGTATTCACATTCGTGAACTCTTAACGCAACCGATTTTCGGTTCTCATCCCTACTATGTAGGCAGCTCGCAAGGTTTTGAGACGAGGCCCAATTTCTGTCCATGCTCAATTATTCTTGTGCTTGTTCAGGGTCTTGATTTATTTACTCAGAAGTCCCCAAGTGTCAGGGCTTGACAAGAGACAGCGTTATTTTCCCTAATTGTCTGTTGTCGCTGTCATACTGCGGTGTTGGCAACACAAAATATGTTTTGTTGTCCCTTTGGGCCACATGCTGACAGTCTTTTCAGGCTGAAAGTGTGTCACTCTCCCTCTCTCTGTCACACACACACACACACACACACACACAATGTTTGAATTTGTTGGGGATTCTCTTGGACAAGCCCTCATGCAACTTGTTACTCAGTGTCCACTGGGGAGATTTTAGGTGTTTCTCTGCTACTCTAAGAAGCTGAGTGATTCATGTGGTGCTTTTAACCCCTGTGAAGCCTGACATGTGAAATAATAGTCAGAAAAGTGTGTGTGTGTTTTAATGAAACTGTTTCTTGAACCTTTGGTTAACAAGTTTGTGTATGTGTTTGTTTTGTATCACTTTGTGAGGAAGAAAAATACCTCAGAGCAAACTGAGCAAAATATGCAATTTATATGGGTACAAATAGAATTTTCATGGCTTGTAATGTAATTAAGTGGAATTTTTATAACAGTATAGCAGACTACTTGCATATAAACATCAGTTGTCACTAGTTTTATGACTGAAACTACTACTGTTTTCATGACGCGTCATCAGTCGGCCATATTGGCAGTGCTGAATGTAAACAATGCCACTGAACCAAACAAAACTTGCATATTTTGCTGATTATTGCTGCTGAAAATGGTCAATTATTGTCATGTTTTGGTCCGTCAGGCCATGAAAAACATTTGGAGTACAATAGACTGCGAAAGGTTATAACAAATCAAGGAGTTTTGTGTTTGGCCAAACTGAACTAGGATTTCCAGGGCAAGAATCTTGACAACAATCGTGTTTTTTCCTATTTCCAGTTGTATAGGTGAAAAATTAGGCTAATGTCTTAATTAATATTGCCTGTATGTATCTTTACCACTTATAAATGTAGTTTGTCAAAATATTTCACCCTTTCCTGCTTACAAAGTGGTACTCGATATGATTTAGCAGCTTCTGCACATTTCTTCCATGGTTTAAACAGCATAAATTGGCAGAGCAACATGTTCAGTAGTACATTAACTGTGCAATCCATGCTGTTGTTTACATCTGAGTATCGCCAATGTGGCCGTGCATCCAGATAACTGACCAAGTCGTGATGTAAGTGCAAACCCTCTAAGAAATGACATAAGAAAATGTAGTAGATGTGTGTGCAACAGGTTTTCAGCAGTTTTGATAATAATTTAAAGGCTTTAGAAATGCATATGTCATATACAGTAAGCTTTAATGGGTTGAGTAGCATTGCATGCCTTTTTGTGCACGTTGAAACGGATATAAAGCATTGCATGCTTTTTAAAATAATTATAAAGCAATGAAGCTGTAAAACGGTTGCTTGCGCATTGAGTAATACAGTTTTGTCACGTGCTAGATATCGAGTATAAAGGCGGCGCATACGCTTTTAACACGAACTTTAATCTATCATCTGCCTGTACTGAATCTTTAATGAGAGATAAGGCATATCTCCAGGTCAAAGGATTGTCACTCACTGTACTTGATAAAGTACATGATAAATTCACTAGTCTTGCAGCAAGCTCGCACAGCGAGAGATAACATGCTTAGCTAGTGAAAGAAGCCCTGCAGGGCCCAGAGGCCTAGAATTTAAAATGTAGCCAGTCAATAATAAGGGTCATGTCACCAAGCAACCGCTTGTATTGGGAGTTAGATTAGATAACCCTTCTGTCCAGTGTATTGCCTCAACTGCCCCTGGTTGTCTGAGTCTACCAGATGCTATCAGCAACTCTTAAGTCAATCATATGCAAATGCATTTGGCTACTGCTTTTCTAGTCAAACGAGTGATGGCTGAATGGTTGCAGTTGTTGTAAAGAACAACAATAACCGCATTAGCATTGTATCATAGATTTTCCGGACTCGCTCTCCATGCTAACAGGTGTTCTGCCAGCGGAATAATTGTTTCCCTTGGTTTTTAATACAATTTTGAGGTCCATTGGGAGTTTGACCTAGAATGCATCGAGACCTATTTGCCTCTCTTAATGGCATTGCTTTGGCAAGCTTTGTGCAAAAAGCATTTGTCCCTTATCTCTGTCTGTTATGCTGCATGCATGAAAGCCCAGCAGCTACAACCGCCTTCTCTAAAAACACAATGCCTGACTAAGTGCCTCCCAGAGAGCTCGCTCTGAAACCCACCAAAGCTCTGCCTGGATTTTCGCTGGAATTTCATCCGTGGGTGGAATGTGGGATAGACCCGGAGCGGCTCTCGGCCTTCGGTCTTGACAAGTCCAGGCCTTTGTGCTCTGTCCGTATGGAAGGGGCGCCTATTCGGGAATTCTTTGTCATTGCTGCCGCTTGGAAAGTGTAACGATGAGATCAGCCTGGCCTTAGATTTGTATGTGTAGCCCTGCTTTCCACCAAGTTAAATTCACCATTTCTACTCGTGTCATATGTATATTCATTTTAAGTTATTCTAGACCTTGTTAAATTGCTTGACCAGCTCAAGTTTTGTTTCCTGTGTTGATGTCGGCTTTAGTAACATCACATCCATGGACCTGCAAGCTGCTATTTCTAGTCGTTCGCAGTTTGGTGTATTTGATAAGATAGTAATGTATAGTCCAAGATGAGTCATCAATATTTTTGCTCTGATCTGCTGAAAGAGAGTGTTAGAATTCTATTTTATATGTATAATAAATATTTATTATCAGTAGTCACTACTGCTACTACTATCAGTACTCCACTACAATCTATGGCTGTAATACTAATAAATGTTAATGTAATTTGAAATGGCATCATAAACATATTTACAGTATATATTTAATGTATTATATTTTAAATGTGTATACAATGATAGCGTTTGCTATGATATTAACATTTATAATAATACTTCTGATGCTGTTTACTATGGTAATATTAACATTATTATTATTATTATTATTATTATTATTATTATTATTATTATTATTATTATTAATTTGATTAGTAGTAGTAGTAGCAGTACTAGTAGTATAGATTTTATGCAATAAATATCTATCTATAGAATAATAATAAATGTTAATATTATCATCGTAAATGGCATAATGTATATATTTAAAGTATATATTTATTGTATTATTATATTTTAAATGTGTATGCAGTGACATCATTTGCTAGGGTAATATTAACATTTATAATAACACCACTGATGTTGTTTACTATGAAAATATTAACATATTTTTATTATTAAAAAATTGTTATTAGTAATAGTAGTATAGAATTTATGCAATATTTTAACATTAAGATTTTAAATGGCATAAGTGTATACACTAATATATAATATTACAATTATCATTGTAATTGGCATCATGTACATATTTAAAAAATATATTTAACATATTTTTCTATAAATACAATGATAGCATTTGCTATGATATTAATAATAACATTTATGATACTATTGTTGCCGTTTACTATGATGATCTGAACATGGTTTTATTATTATTAGAAAAAGTATTTTTTGTTATTATTATTATTAGCAATAGTAGTATACATTGTATGCAAAAATAGAAATAATCAATAATAATATTGTAATATTAACAGTAAATGGTGCATTTGTATACACAAAATATACATAAAATACATATATTTTATGCATACAACAATAATACATTTCAATATTATGAGTTTAAATGGCATACGTGTGTGTATATATATATATATATATGTGTGTGTGTGTGTGTGTATGCAATGATAGCATGTTATAATATTTATATGATATTAACACATAATAATGCTGTTTACTATGATTGTATTAACTATATATTATATTAGTTTTTATTGTTTGAAAGGAATTTTTATTGTTATTAGTAATGGTACATAATAATAGAATTAATCAGTGTTAATATTAACATTGTAAATAGCGTATTTGTGTACACAAAATATACATTAAAATGCATTTAGTGTATAACTATTAACATATTATTTTATGCAAACAACAATACATTTAATATTATAATTTTAAATGCCATAATATATATATATATATATAATTATTATTATTATTATAACATTGTTAATATTTTAAAAAATATTAGATTTTTAGGAGAATACCAGCATATAAATAGCTTTAAAGCCAACAGACATAGACTTAAAGCTACACAACTTCAATTTTGTTTTCATGAACTGAAAGCTGTTCCCCACGTCATACCTTTCACACTGAAATAACGTTAAACCACAGTTTTTACTAAAATTAAGAAACATTTCTGCACAGTTGGCAATAAAAGAAAGTGTTTTAACATCTCCATGCATCAACCACAAAGCACAGCATTCAACAGATTGCTGTATGTCACAAACAGTGCCTCAGAGTTGCCTCAGCAGCAGTAGCATTTTCGACGGTTATACGCACACTTTGCAAGCTCGTAGAGTCAGGGCAATTATCTTTTTGTAAACACTGAATTTTTGTGTTCGTGCAGTCATAAAACATAAGTGACTGTTGCAACGCTTGTGTGTGTGTGTAGGTGCCCCTTGCTGCTGTGTTTGTTAGGCTACCATTGCAGAGGGAGGTAGTTAAGCATGTGCCTGGACTCTGGGGGCAGTGGTTTGGGCCGCAGCCAACATCACAGATGGCCAGGATCTCTCGCTCTCTATCGTCATTCTTCTCTTCACTCTTTTTCCCCTCTCAACTTCTCCCACACTTGTTTTTCTCAAACATGCTTTTTGTAAACCGACGAACGGCTTCCCAAAAACCAAGGGTGTTGCTATATCACTCGCAGGCTGTGTTTTTAGCAGCGTTACACATACGTGCGGCCCAAACCGAACTGAACAAAGAATGGGAAACAAATATATTGTGTTTAGTAACTGCAACATGTGTTTTCAAGAATCCCAATCGTATGACGTGCTTTCCAGCAGGTTAAGGCAGCTGCCGTGTCTCTGATGTGCCTGCGCTCGTGATTCACACACTTATTCATGTGCTGCATTACTTTACTGCGTCAATGACTTATCAGCAGCTAGACAGCATGTTTTTGCCATTTAGGCAGAGCAGCCCGTTCCCGAGCGGCATGTGAAGCATTGCGGTCCTCCGGTGTGTCCGCCATATCTGTGGGCTCTCGCTGACACCGTTGGCATCTAGTTTGCAAGTGGAGAGCCAAAGGTATATCACATCATTCTGCGTGTGTGTGTTTGTGGCTGGAAGGCCGACATGCTTGCTTGAATTGCATTTGTTGGAGGCCATATCAGCCGTGTTTGGTGGTGCAGACAGGGCGAGGAGGAGGTTTTTTTTGAAGGAGTTTGTTTATCTCACTCATGCGATAAGGTTTTTTTTGTGCCGTGTTGTTAGACTGACGTAGTTTCAGGATGTGGTAAGAATGTGGAGGGAGCTGTTCGGTTTTCAGTATTTCACAACTTGCTGCTGGTGTGTGTAAATGTGTGAGTAACCCTTGCACTGCTGAGGCTGCTTTCACATTCAACTTTAACTTTCAGTTGTGTTTGCATTCGCTCTGTTTATAGTTTATTTTTTTGCTGTTCGGGTCAGTTGGTTTTATAAAGATGCAGGTTGAATGGAGGTGCATCAGGATGGCGGATCTTGTGTGTTGAAGTATTGCAGTCGTTTGGAAATGACGCAAATCTCCACCCTTGTTGACAGGCGTTCAGTATCTCACTTGAAAGCTTTTCTTGCACCCTCTTGATGTCATTTCCTTTACATATGGGCTTCTGAGATATTTTGTTTGAGTGGCATTTATGATGTTACTCATTACTCTAAAACTGTATAATGCTGGTTGACGATTACATATTTTGAGGTTGATATTAGTTGATTAATATATAAATGAAATATTTCGTTTGAGTGAATGTTTGGGTTGCATTTCTGCAAAAACCATCCCCTTTGCGTTGAGCTCTGTTTGGTTTGTCGACTCCATTGTTGGCTCAACGCAGTGACCGTTGAATGTCATGTCACAATATAACACTGATTCACTTCCTGTCACATTAATCCTTGTTACACCACAAAACGACCATCAGCAAATTGTGCTGCCGTCTAGCAGTAAGGCTACCGGATCTGCCATTGAGTTGTGTTACACAACGTGTTGAGAAGTTGAACTGTAGGAGGGACTGCAGGCTTGAGACTGTTTACTGGTATTGCTTAATAGTTCATGCAAAAATGTCATCATTTACTCACCTTCATGTTGTTCCAAACCTCTGTGACTTTGTTTCTTCTGCAGGACATGAAAGATGTTTTTAAGAACAGCTTTGAGAGAACTTTTAAGAACAAAACTACTTTAGGCCCTATTGATTTCCATTGTATGGACAAAAAA
>JAHKKF010508013.1:0-11857 GCA_019740295.1 Labeo calbasu
GCCTTGAGCTCTCTCCACCGCTGGAAAGCTGCTCCGATATTTAGGCGGGTCCTACTTCTTGCCTGATCGTAACCCTTCTTTTTAATGTTTTGTTTCTCTGATATTTTCCTCTTTTTTTTTTTAATCTTCCTATACACTGAAATTGAGGGCTGTCCTCCCTAAAAATATCATTACAAGCGACTCTGTGTGTTGTAAATAATAAATGTAAAATGATTGTGTAAGTAGTAAAATAATATAAACACAAAAAACCTTCAGAAAGTTCAGAAATGTTTTGAATCCCCCCTCCCTTACCTAACAGTGCTTTGGTCCACTGCTTTCCCCCTTTACTGGTACATAGTCCGGTGGATGAGAGGAAAGTTCTTCAGTAGTTGTGTGTGTAAGTAACTGTCTGTCAAGGCTATTTTATTCACTTTAAACATCGGGTGAAGTGGTTCTTTCTCTTCAATACAGATGATGCTGGATCAATAATAAAGTAGTTTGAATGACCCCTTTAATGCAAATAATGGGAGATGGAAACGCATTTTGTGAATAAATTCCTCCATGCGCATTAAAAAAAGTCATGTGACTTTGTGCTATGGGATGGCCTAACTGACTAACCAGCGGACAGATCATGTTGCACAGCATCTGAAATGTTGTTATGGTCATTCATCAAAGTATTTCTATATAATTGCCTCCCAGAACTGTCTTACAAGACTGCGTTTTCCAACAGCAGGCATCCACCTCCGAAGCAATGACAACATTTATTGTATTTCCTCTGTTCGCTCTGAGGAACAAGTAATTTATTATATATGTAAATTATGATATTCAGAGGCTTCTCCTACTTTTCTTGGTGATATTTATTGCTATTTTATCAGGAAGTGTCGATTTTGTTCTCTTTAACTCGTTATTCGCAAATGTTTAATTTGCAAATCCAATTGACCCTTCGCAGAGAGCTTGATTGACAGGCGATCTGACCAATCATAACAGAAGCTGCCATTCTGTCTGACAAACAAATCAGACAGGAGAGTAGATTAACTTGGGTGGAGTTAAACTTGAAACATTGTGTATTGATGTCTTTCCGTGGTTTAAATGAAATACGTTCTGATGTTCATTTATGTTTCTTTCATGTTTTAAGAAAAGAAGGCTATTGGTTCACGTGTCATTGATCTGATAAGGCAATACAGTGATCTGTCATGACATTAAGGAGCCACAAAACGGTATTTATTGTTTGAATTTCTTAAAAAAAAAAAAAAAAAGCTAAGACTTTGTTTTGTACTAAAACTAACAGTTTCCTCTTCGTATTTTTCACTGTGAAAGCGGCATTGTTTGTCTGACGTAGCAACAGTAACTAAGGAGGGCAGGTTTTTGCGAAGGGTCAATTGTGCACATAAGTTAAATTCGCAACTTTGGATGGAAACCCGGCTAGTGACATTTTCTCTCATTTTCTATAGTAGCACTCCTTGTGCAATAAGATTTCTTTCTGCTTTTCATGTTAACATTCCTCTTTTGGTTTCTCATCAGGAACATAATGTACTGGCGGGTCTGTTGAAGTCCAAAGAGTTAATCCCCGTCTATTTGAATTTCCATGTCACTGGTGCATGCCCTGCTACACTAGGATCCAAGCAGCGCCTCATGGGAGACGGCGTTTTATGTGTGCTGGAAACAAGCTGACCTCCTGCTGCACTAGATGAAAAACCTAAATTGCCAAAAAAGACCATTCCCCAGTGACTACATTTGGTTACATCTTGTGCGATTCATGTTTATAGAGTTCATTCTGCAGTAAAAACCTTTCACCTTTCGTGGTGAAAAACACGTTGTGTAAGCGCGCTCACAATGTGAATCATACCCAGAGTTTAGTGTGGAAATGATTTAGTACTCCGAGTCTGTCAGCCTCCTCCCACATCCCCATGACAGATGTCCACACTGCAGCATATTTATCTTTCATTTGGAGATCAGGCCAGGTCATTTTCAATGGCCCTCTTAAAGCCTCAGTTAATGGCCCACGTCGCAGTGTTCCTTCAACTTCAAGAAAAGGCTGCATTGAATAAAGAACATCAGCGAGCGGAGGTGTAACGTTGCAGTGTTTTTGTTTTGCAACTGTTTATTTTTCACACAATACGTCTTTAGTTTTCATGTATTTCTACATTTAGTGAGTTTATCTTGTTTATCTGCTGTGATGTTGCAGTTTTTTTTTTTTTGCAATTTTTATAGCCGGATTCAATTAAAAAAAACAGATGAAAGAATTAACTTCATGGATAGTCTTCCAACTGCTGCTCTCACCTCAGGAGGGTGGTGGTCATGTGTGATAGTGATTTCGCCCCTGTAGCTCAATTCTAATTGGTTAAAGCAATGGTGTTGCAAATCACTCTGTGTGACAACACTCCCCAGTCTCCCCTACTAAGTACAGCTTCAAACCAACAGTAGTCATAGATCAGTGATCCTCCCTGCTGTATTTACAATCAATAATGGAATTATTATTTTTTGGATGTTGAGTATGAAATGGTGTTCAAATCATTGCTTGTATTCAGGCAATGTGGAAATAATTTTTATGGCTTTAGTTCCACTGATGAGAATATTTGGTTTAAACTTGATCTAACGTGATTTCATAAGAAAATTATATTGTTTGAAATTAAGGAAATGTATGATTTTGGGGGGGAAAATAGGCATAATGTTCCACCCAACTCCTAAACCTAACCGTCAGTTGTATGAAAATGTACAAAACAGATTTTACAAGTTTCCAGAAAGTAACCAGTCAAAAGTTTTTAAGAGTCAGTAAGTCTCTTCTGCTCACCAAGCCTCCATTTATTTGATCCAAAGTACAGCAAAAACAGTAAAATTCTGTAATGTTTTTACTATTTAAAATAGCTGTTTTCTATTTGAACATATTTTAAAATGTAATTTATTCCTGTGATTTCAATGCTGAATTTTAGCATCATTACTCCAGATCCTTCAGAATCATTCTAATATTAAGATTTTCTGCTCAGAAACATTTATTATTATGTTGAAAACACTAAGTAATTTTTTTCAGGTTTCTTTGATGAATAGAAAGTTCAGAAGAACAGCTTTTATAACAAATAGAAGTCTTTTGTAACATTATAAATATCTTGACCATCACTTTTGATCAATTTAAAGCATTCTTTCTAATTAAAGTATTAATTGCTATAATTTCTTCCCCTTTGTTTGAAACATTATACACTATTGAATGGTAGTGTATAATGTTACAAAAGGTTTTGCTGAAAAAAATGTACCTGACTGTTTTAAATATTGAAAATAATAATAATAAATGTCTCTTGAACATCACATCAGCATATTAGAATGATTTCTGAAGGATCATGTGACGCTGGAGGCTGAAGTAATGATGCTGAAAATGTAGCTTTGATCACGGGAATAAATAACATTTTAAATATATATTTAAATAAAAAACAGTTATTTTAAATAGTAAAATATTTCAGATTTTTTTGCTGGTCTTGGATCAAATAAATGCAGGCTTGGTGAGTAGTGACTTCTTTAAAAAAACATAAAAAATCTTTGACTGGTACTATATACATTGCCTTGACACTGCGTTTCTTTAACTGTAAATTTACATGTAAATGTCAAATGTTAGCAGAAACATCAAATCGTGCTATTCTTGATTTAAAAAATCTGTTCACCCTATTTCATGCATGAGCAAAACTGGCATTAGCATATATCAGCCTAAGTTAGAATTTAGGTTGCAACTCAAATGTTAGTACCATTATAAATAATGACATAAATAGTACAATATGCTGATTTGACTTGGAGCTTGGAGGAAATGTGCTGAAAACAAACCTAAAGAAGTCTCTCAGATACATCATTCATTGGTCTCTCAGCGCAGAAGATACCACCTTTACACAATAGTTCTCCCAGTTCGTACAATTTCCTCATTCCTTTGTGTTTCCGAGTCTCGTGTTTCTCTTATCTACAGCTGTCCTCCACTGGAGGTTCTTTCAGGGATGTGATTTCTGCGGTGGACTAATAAGATTGAATTGGTGTGAGCTGGCTTCTCGTCGATCTTCTCCATGTGCAGACGGAGGGGGAGAGAGTGGCAGGAGAACACCTGCAAGCGGATTAATGAGGGAGAGACTGCTCTCCGAGCTGCCCATCCTACTCGCGCTAATTAATCCTGCTGGTCATTAGCAATAACGGTTAGCTTCATTCAAATACCAGGCATTTTATTTTATCTCCATACTCACACTTGCACAGTAACTCTGCCCTGATTAACATACAAGCTGAGATGATGAGGGCAGAGGTTATATATAAATTCTGTTATTATTTACTTACTCATTTTAACTGCACCTTCAGGCCATCTAAGATGTGGATTTAGCATTACACTTGATCCAAATAGCTGATAAAACATCACGATAATCCACACAACTCAAGTTCACCAATTAACGTCTTGTAAAAAGTTGCGTGTTTGTAAACAAATTATAAACAAATCCATCATTAAGATGTTTTTACCTTTAAACCATTGCTTCAACTTAAAATATGATAGATGTGAATGAAAAATAGACCAAATATAAGGGTCATTCTATAATTATGGGTACATTTAGAATTGACAATGTAAAGAAAAGAGTTTTTCTTTTTCCCAAAAGCCCAAACATGACCTTACATAGCTGCTTTGAAAAAATCAATATTGTATAACGTGCTATATAAATAAAGGTGATCTGTAGGAGTATGCGCATAAAATGCCATCTATGTTCGCTACTGTCCACCATGTTACCTTTACTGGGTAAAACAGTTGACAGGTAACTTAGTTGACATTTTTAGTGTATTGGGCTTATACTCAGCATGGAAGCCTAGAACTACTGAGCATATGGTATGTTTAGAAATATATTTTCATAAGTTTTAGTTCAACTGTCTTGTTAAAATTTGCAGCAATAATACTTGTGTAACACTGTTGACAGTCAATTAATCTACTCTTGACACAGGTTTGATAGTTTAACCAATATTAGGGGGAAGGGAGAGAACATAACTTCTAGTGTTTCATCCATGTGCTTCTAGAGAAAATATCATACTGTGCAAATTTTGCGAGAATATGACAAACCATTCCTTTTTGAGGGGGGCGTTTCTAGTGGGTAACTTAGTTGACAATGGTTTTTCAGACACAAGTAAAACGTTATATCACAATAAACACTTATTATTTTTGAAGCGCACACCTAAATGTCTTGATAACCTAATCTAACTGAAAGCAAACTATGAAATTAATTTATATTTGAGGTCATTTTCATGTGTTAAATGCGGAGTAGAATGAGCAACTTTACAAAATCGGACAGCTGAATACCAGAGGTTTTATGTGATATAAACATCATTTTTGAACAAAAGATATGGCTTTTTCAACATATAGTAGTGTGATTGGGAAAAATATAATTGTGTACTAGAAAATTAAGCATCGGGGCTTTATATTGATGAAAATATATTAAAAATGTACTTCACGGACATGAGATGTACCCACAATTATAGAATGACCCATAAGTCTTTATTAACTAATTAACTTCCATTGAGCTGTGAACACCAGAATCACCTCAAACTAATCACTGATTCAGTGAGTTGACTTGAATCATTCTTTTGAGCTGTACTTTTGAATGAACTGGTTGATATTCACAATTTGGATGGAACAGCTGATAGAGGAATCGTTGGACTCATTCATTCAAGAATCGGCATTTACTTGCTCAATTATTAACAAGTTACCAGCTCACTGCTTGAAAAAAATATCAGTTAAGAATGGCTTAAAGGATAGTTCACCCAAAAATGAAAGTTCTGTCATTTATTACTCACCCTCTTGTCCTTCCAAACTCGTAAGACCTTCATTCATCTTCAGAACACAACTTAAGATATTTTTGATGAAACCTGAGAGATGTCTGACCCTGGAAGAGAAATTGTTGAAGAAAAAGTCATTATTTTTGTTGTGTTTGCAACAAAATATATTCTCGTAGCTTCTTAATATTACGGTTAAACCCCTGATGTCACATGGACTTTTTTAACAATGTGTCTACTACCTTTCTAGGCCTTGAACTTGGTAGTTGAAAGCTCTCAAATTTCATCAAAAATATCGTAATTTGTGTTCCGAAGATAAACGAACGTCTTACAGGTTTGGAACAAAATGAGGGTAATTAATGACAGAATTTTCAGTTTTGGGTGAACTATTCCTTTAAGTTGTATTGTAATCCAGAAAATGGTAATCTTTTATTTTTTTACGTTTTTGGTTATTTTTGGAATTTAATAACCATTATGATCCATCATTGCATGGAAAAGACATGTTAAGATTCTTTAAAAGACCACATTTTTGTTCTAAAAATGAAAGAAAATCATATGGATTTAGAACAACACAACTGTGAGTAAGAAAGAGAATTTCATTTTGGGCAATAAACTATCTCCATAGTTTGAAAAGAGATTTGTGAGAGTTGTGCGGATGTGAAAAATATGGCTATTTCCGTTTGTGAGTTTGTACGTGTGTGCACGGCAGGATTTAAATAGATCTCTTAACACCCCCCTACACACAGACGCATACACACTTTCTGTCTTTCTCTATATGCTCGCCTTATTGCTATGCTCATGGCAGATGAGAAGCAACTCCACACAGAGAAGAGCAAGAACGAGAAAGGACGTGTGAGGGAGAGACTGAAGCGGTGAGGGAGGGAGCCGTCACACAGAGCGCTTCTTAAAATCATGTTACTGTGTCATTATCCCACCTCTGCTCTCTTCCCAGCAATCATATTTGGAGAACATCTTTCAGGAGCTCTCAGTGCCACAACAACTGGTAAGCATGGCTAATGGAAATTTAATCAGTGACAAGAGTGGAGAATCAGTCATAATGCATGTCAAACTGAATGCACCCCGATAAGGAATAACAGAGAGATGCAAATAGTGGTTAAGGGAGGCTTCGCTGACTGACTGATAATGCCCTCGTACTTCCTGCGGCAAGCGCCGAAGGCTGTTTTATGTTCGTGAGTGTTTTATTTAGAGCGTGGTTTATGAATGTTCTTTTTTTTTTCATTGATTTTAATGCCGCAAATATGAGCACTCCAGCAAAACCAGAAGGCGCAAGGATGCAAATAGCCCTCTGTTTATGTTTTTTCATTAAAGCAATAAGAGCCAATCTAATTAGGACGTCAAGATTTCAAGCAGTTGTTCCTTGGCTGCTTGTTTGTTTGGATGATTTTCATTTTTCATACTTTCTCCAGGCAGAACCTTGTAAGATTAAACCAATAAATTGCTTGCAAAACTTGGGGTTAAATTGACTACACATGACAAAACCTAAACAAATCCCTCTTATCCCATTTCAACTTCCCCACTGGTGAACAGAGCGCTATCTTGTTCCACCAAAGAATTGCCACGAGCAAGACGCCGCACAAAAACGCAATCTACAAAGGGACAAAACTGGGATGCTCCACCAGCACACCATGCATACTTCGTGTCTCAACTTACCCATGAAGAAGGTTTCTCAAGGCTAGAATCATGCAAACGCTCAATAAGAGTTTCAAGTCGAGCTTGCGTGAACGTGAATGGTATTTAACCCTCTCTGTCGTCATGCTTTGATCCTGGGAGCCGTGGCCTGTAACAGGTTCATTTGAACATTGCTAGAACATTGTAGACTTAGTATGTCATAATTTGTATTATATTAATTACTTGAATGTTGAAATTCACTTGTAGCTTAAATATGTTGTGATACAATACTGCATGTTCAAATATATGGATATCAGATGAGTTTAGTAACAAAGTGTCTGATTTACACAAGTATTGAGGGTTGACTTTCACTATGCATCACTGTTTTTAAAATAAAATGAATAGGCTCTACTGTTACGCCACTACTTTTTTTCCATTGTATTATAGCATTATAGCAGGAACGTAGCGGTGATAGTCAAAATCAATTCTCGACTCTTGCGAATCTGTAAAACTGGTTCGCAAAGATGTTTAAATGATTCATTTCACAACCCTGAATCTAAATCTCAAGAGAAGCACACTGGATAATGCATCACGCAACAAATCTTTTAACCCAATTTCATGAAAAAACATCATTTTAACTACTAATGTAATGTAAATCATATGAAAATGTTTTGTTTTTTAAAAAAGTAATTATTAACCGTTGTACAAATTAGCCACCAATTTTAAAAAAATATTCAAAATTGCTGAGATTGAGTTTGACCTCAACAGAGGAATAAAGAGAAGAGGCTATTCATTTCATTTTTATTCTGTGTTTATAGCTATAAATTAACAGTCTCACTTTATATTAGTTGGCTTTAACTAATATGTACTTGCATTTGAAATATTAATTTGATACAATGCACTTATTGTGTACATACCTGTTTTTACATTGTACTTACATTTAAAAAAAATACCTGCATGTAATTACATCTGTGTGTAATTTCTGTAATTACATTTATATTTACACTGTTGACCCATCCCTTACATCTTAACCCACCCTTAAATCTACCCATACCACCAAACCTGTCTCTAACCTTCCCTGTACCCCACCTCAATAGCAGCTAAAGTGTTTTGCAATACAATTTGAACACAAAAAGTACATAGTACTTATTTTTGATGAAAGTACATTAGTAGTTAAGGCCACCTAATATAAAATGAGACCGTAGCACAACTCTCCCACGTTTCTTAGAAGATAGCATGTTCGTAAGAAAAAGAATAAAATGTCCTTACCATTTATGTTTAGCCAAAGCATCATGCATGAATCAGCAATGATCAGGTTCAGGGAGACTAAACAAATCCCGCTGCTCGCATTATGCTTGTGTGGAACATGCAGGAAATCAGCATGATTTGCTTTTCCGCTGAAGATTAAAAAATGATTATGAAGTATGAAAAATGTAACTACATGTGCACAGCAAGAAGCAACACTGTTGCTATGAATACTTAAGAATACTTCCTGAAGAAAATGGATACAAACTATTAAGTTGTAATTACATATATAGGTCTGAAACTCCACAACAAAGATAATATAAACTGCACACTTAAAAATAAAGGTTCTTAATTGGTTTTGATGGTTCCATGAAGAACCTTTTAACATCTATGGAATTTTTTCATTGCACAAAATGTTCTTTATAGCAGGATTCTTTAGATTCCTAGGGAAAAGGTTCTTTAAAGGGAATAGTGATTTTGTAATTAATTACTTACCCTCATATTGTTGCAAACACCTCGACCTTCGTTCATCTTCAGAACACAGATTAAGATATTTTTGATGAAATCCGAGAGCTTTCTACCCCTGCGTAGATAGCAACACAACTACCACGTTCAAGGACCAGAAAGGTAGTAAGGACATTGTTGAAGTCCATGTGACATCAGTGGTTCAACATAATTTTATGTCTATTTACACTAAGTGCAAGTAGCCTGTCTTGTTGGCAGAGGCTATTTACACTAACCCCGCCCACCAATGTGTGATTGGGCTAGTCAACACTACAAAAGACAATCGTTATACATCAGCTCCAGTGGCGCAGATGGTAAAGCGTGTGCTGTATCAAAGACTGTGGAAATACAAAGACGGTTCACTCCTATACTTATGAAAAGTTGAAAATAAAGTAATGGTTAGGGTTAGGATAGGTGTATGGAGGGCTTATTGTCCCAATAAGGCAGCATCCATTTAATAATTTGAATTAAAACTATAATTTATATGCAATATGTTATTATTGCATACCGTTTCATAATGTCTATAATGTTTATAATCCTGCTATTTTAGCGTAGTGTAAATAGCATCTATCCATAATTTTATGAAGCTATGAAAATACTTGTGCGCAAAGAAAATAAAAATAACTTTATTTAACAATTTCTTCTCTTCAGTGAACATGCATTGAAGACTGACACTGAAGAGAAGGAAGTGTTGAATAAAGTCATTATTTTTGTTATATATATTATATTTTGTTATATATATTATATTATTGTTGAATATTATAATTTGTGTTCCAAAGATTAACAAAAATCTTTTAGGTTTGGAATGACATGAGGGTGAGTAATTAATGACAGAATTTTTATTTTTTGGGGTGAACTTTAAGAAATGTTTACTTGAAAGGTTTGGGAAGCCCAAAATGATCATTCTGTGGCATGCCTGCAAAAATCACATTTTGGAATCTTTGTTTTTAATAGTGCGATCTAATTTTTTCATAGCTTTTTTGTGGTATTATTTACTCTCATAGCACTATGAATAACGCTCCCTTCATCAACATCATACTAGAACTTTGTTCCTCTTAACTGATGTCATACTTGATATCATTCGCCGTGATCGTTTTCTTTGAGTAGCCATTACAATTATCCAACCTTTAAACTTAAATCAGTCAAAACTGTGGGTGTGGGTTGATTCCTCTCTTTTTAATGTGACACAAGCTTTGTCAGTTCTCGGGGCAATCGCTTTCTTCAGAAAGACCTAACAACCTGCTTAAATACTCTCTGGGGTACATGTACCTCTGATTGGGAATCACAGCTTAAGCCCGAAAAAGAGTTTGCCGGCTATAGTCTTGATCTTCATTATAATGAAATGCTACCACAACCCATAAGGATGGCAAACTGTGCTGTGTAAATTATCACACACAAATTGTCTGCAGCAAACGGGAAAATGTGAAATGGAGAAAATGGGAGGAGGGTCTCCTCCTCCTGCACTGTGACAGAGGAGGAGACCCATTATGGATGGGATCCAAGAAGGTTTATATTCTGGTGTTGGCACCTCCAGACAAAGCTCTTTGATGCAGGGTATGCGTGTGCGAGTTCATATTTATTAATTGAGCATATGGCTGACAGTGTGAGTATTATCTGCAGTTTGAGAAATGATGTGATGTTGGTGGCACTATACACACATTATGGATTCCACAAACTGAGGTGAGTGGCTGGCCAGCAGACAATACACAATGAGTAAATCATAACCTGCTATTGGCAGTGTTTTAATTGCATGGCCTTATTTTGTTATTAGGCTGACCTTGTGTATTTTTTCCAGCAGTAGGAAAAGTAGATTTAATTGGTATACCAATGTGGTTTTATTGAACTTTAAGTGTAATACTATATGATGATGGCACCTCTAACAGCTGCGCCAGTTGGGTTGTCAGGGGCTAATGGGATCAGCCAATGTCTGGATGTCAGATTAGGCAAAGACAAATGAGCTGTACATAGCCCTACCTCTACATTGAGACTGTAAGTGGCTGTAAGTTTCTGTTAACATAATCATCATTCATAGTCAGGGTTTTAATCCACTTTACCTGCTATTTCCAAGTATTTTATTGAAGCCCACCTTTACTTACTTAACTTACTTTCAAATTAATTGAAGCCAACCTTTAATTAACTTACTTTTGAATTAATATATCATTGGTTCAGAAGCTTATGGGTCAGTAAGATTGATTTTATTTATGTTTTTCTTTTCTTTTCTTTTTCAAGAAAAATTGTGTTCCCACATATTAGGTGACTTACATCAAAATGTGTTCATATTGTATTGCACAACACTTCTGCAGCTATTGAAGTGGGATACGGGGAAGGTTAGAAACAGGTTAATGGTGATAATGGTAGATTTAAAGGTGAGATAAGGTTTAGGAGATGGGTCAACAGTGTTTATAAATGTTCTTACAGAAATTACAGACCTAATTACATGCAGGTATGTTTTTGAAATATAAGAACAGTGTAAAAACATGTGCAGTTGAGGTCAAACGTTTATATACACCTTGCAGAATCTGCAAAATGTTCATTATTTTACCAAAATAAAAATGGATCATACAAAATGGATGGGGTTTTTTTATGTAGTACTGACCTGAATAACATATTTCACATAAAAGACATTCACACATAGTCCACAAGAGAAAATAATAGTTGAATATATAAAATGACCCCGTTCAAAAGTTTACATACGCTTGATTCTTAGCTGTTCATGAGTCCCTTGTTT
>JAHKKF010508016.1:0-10544 GCA_019740295.1 Labeo calbasu
AGTGCCATTATAAACAACATTTATTGTAAATGCCAAAAGACATTTATTTGAATCGACACTGAAACATGCACAGACGTTGGACTTGCATCTCTCATTCAGTCCAAAGTTTTGCGATTTACCTGCTAAAATATTTTTGTAAAGAAGGCTTCTTCAGTCGGTTCCCAATAATATGCAGGTAAAATAACAGTCAGCAGCTATACAAGTGATGATAACTGTAGCCTATAGGCTGTCGTTCAACAGACACATTTAATTAAGCTTAATAGCTTTTAATATGTTTGGTTGACGGTGTTTTGCTTTGATAATAAACAGTGCACTGATTGTGTGAGCGCGCGAGGTGCCAGCGCCATTTGAATTTCTTTCCTCAGCAGCAAAAACAACTTAAAAATCTGTCATTTACAGTCATACAGATAAGAGCAGGACATAATTCGAAATGGAAAAATGTCTTTTTATTTGTGTAAAATCAAAATGACTGCAAAATTCATCCCCTTGAAAAATACAGATATAGTGGCGTACGCCACAAACATTAACCATAACACAAATGACGCGTCTACTTTTAACAGTCTACATTAAGATTATTTGACGTTAAATGGATTATATAAGTTACTTTGGAATAAATCACAGTTTCACATGTTTCATGATTTTAAAAAAAATGAACAAAAAAAAAAACGTGACTTACAGTCTAGAAAATGCGGTAGGCTATAGCGAATTATTTTGTGCACCCCCTGGCACTTTGAGAATAGCACACAGAAGAAAGCCCCGTCTAGGCTCGGGTTGTGTCAAGCTAATCGTTAGTGTGGTTGTTTGATGAGAAAAAGATTAAATGTAGTTGCAATAATCGCGTTAATTATCCGTTCAACTGCAGCAGGGGAGGACTATTATTCTGGGCGAAACTGCGGAAGAACTGACGGGGGCATGGTTTGATCTTCGGCTGACCAATCAGCAGTTTAGGGGCGTTTCGTTCCACCCACATGTAGAAATCGAATATTCAAGCTGTTTATTCATTTTTCCACTACTGAACGAAAAATGAAAAATCAAGCTGAATTCTTGTTTTTCGTTTTTCTGGAAAAAATGAAAAAACGAAAAAGGAGCCGTTTTCTCATGTTTCTTCTTTCAATATTAAATCAAAAAAACGAATGGACGAATGATACACGGATTTTGTAGGCTAGTCAATATTGGTCGTCGTATCTGACATAAAGGATCCGCAAATGAAACTGACCGCCAGCACCATTAAATGAATGAAAGTCAATAATCTGCATTCACAGCATTCACTGCTTTCTGTCAATAATATGTGTTCACACAAACAACATGGCACTGAGTTATTAGAAAAAAGAAGTGTGAATCAACCGATGAATCAGCTTTTTAAACCGGATCAATGAGCCAAACTGTCTGAAAAGAACCGGTTCGCTGAGATGAATTGGACTTTGCATCACTACTGCAGAGTTTAGCTCCAACTTGCCTCAACACACCTGCCAGGAAGTTTCTAGTATTCTTAGAAATGTCTTGATTGTGCCTAATTGGGCTTGGAGCTAAACACTGCAGGACAGAGACCCTCCAGGACTGAGTTTGGGCACCCCTGATTTCATTTTTAATCATTACAGTTGTTAAGTTTCAGTCTTTAAAGATTTAACCCTCATATACCAAAATTAATAAGTATATATCTATTTAACATCGTCTAGTATGTTCTTTGCTGAATTTTATTCAAGTGCGTTATATGTTCATTCGTGTTACAGACAACAAATAAAGTTGAAAAGTTGAAATGTGACTTGTCTTCAATGTTCTTGAATTGAAATATATATTTTTTCAATATTTGTCAATTTTGATGCAAATATATTTTTGTATATTTCAAAATACATTATCATCATTTATATATCAGCATTTTGTGTTCTGTTGCTGTTTTTGTTGTCATGCATTTAATTGTTAACCATGATTTTTTTTTTTTAGGTTACTAATTTTCTGAATAACTAGTGTTAAACATGTAAATGACATGAAATGTCAAGCTGTTATAGCTCATATTATTCTACATGCAATTTCATGACGTTCAAGGAAATAGTCTTATTTAACAGTCATATTTTTTTTAGACTTTTTTAGGTCCCCATGAGGAAACAAGCTTATAAATCATACAGAATGAAGTGTTTTGAGGATTTAAACATGCCTGTAGCTTTATGTGAGGAGTAGCCTTAGATGTAGGGTGATAGAATATACAGTTTGTACAGTAGAAAAACCATTACACCTATGGAATGAACCCATAATGATCGGAATACATGTGTGTGTGTGTGTGAGAGAGAGAATCATGCTAACAGCATGTGTCTGAAGCTGCTGACAGATTCACAGCATCGTAACGATGTGTCCCTAAGCAAAACACCCAACAACCTAAGCGGCCATTAATCCTGAGGATCACTCACACAAACAGACGTGAAACACACACGTGAGGTAATGTACGGTCATTAATGCAGCTAATCAATAAATGCACATGAAATATTGATTCAAATGTGAGCGGCTTCATTTTGCGAGCATAAATAGTGTCATGACACAAATCCCTGACTAATGATGAGTGTCCAGCAGGGGTCAGTGTGTCTCTGCTGAGCTTCACTGTTTGGATCTGAACTTGATTCTGCTTCACTCTTTAGTGTTGTGAAGAATTTTTCTGACAGTTTGAGCAGCAGGTTTTCTCTGAAGACAATGATCACTCCTGATTCCGGTAAGGACGGCGCAGCGGTTTCGGCGGAGGGAAGTGGAGGGTTTGGTTTTATTTGTGTTTGAATGACTGAACGGAGCTCAACCCACTGCTGCGCCGGTCCTTATGAAAATATTTGTTGCACTTCGACTGTTTATCAGGCTAAAAATACTGGCTTTGCTTTTCATGATGTCAACGTCGCTCACATACACATAATGGTGGATAAGAGCGGCAGTGTTTCATGATCGCTCATCACAGAGAGTGTGTTTGCTGGAATAAACGGCAAGTGGGTTCATTTAGGCTCAGTAGAATCTCTTCAGTCTGCGAACACAAGCAGTGGAGCTCAAAACTTTACATACGGAATCACATACAGTCCAGCACTGGCACACGCTCTTCACATGTACAGACTAAACACTGACTATAGACCAATTATCTGTTTGTAAACACTCGGGGTGCGCGCACAACATGGTTGTAGAAAACCCGGGAGAGGTCGCCTTTACAGCTAGAGAATTACAAGGATACGGTGCAAAATACTTAGGTTTTAAAAAGAGTATAGATTATAATGATTAGATGTCAAAATATTATTCGCATATTACAAGAGCTTGTCACCCAGCGAAAAGCACTGTTATTCAACAAAACTGACGTCAGATAGTGGGACAGTCTTACAGATACGAAACAGGGATGACGTTTTTTTTATGGGCGGTTCAAGTGGCAGTCTGTGGAGCCATGGAATAAAAGAATAAAAAAGGTAAATTTGATTTAATATTTCAAAATTCTGACTTTATTTTCACAATTCCGAGATTATATCTCACAACCCTAGAGGAAAAACAACTCGTCATTCTCTCTTTTCCCCTCGGCTCAGAGTTTATATCCCAGTTTTCCCCTCAGAATTAACAAACTCACTAGTTTTGTTAAATTGAGTTATAAAGTCCGAATTAGGAGATATGAACTTGCATTTGTGGGAAAAAAAAGTCAGAATTGTGAGATAAAATAAAAAATGTTATGTAAAAATGTTACTAGGTTTAAATAATATTTCATGCTGTAACTGTAGGGCTAATACAATATGTCCTCTGTGAACAGCATATGTGAATATTATGTAGATCTGATCTATTGTTTAAATCAATATGCTTTAAAAGTAGAGTAATCATAGCAGTCATCCATAGTATGTCCGTTTAAACGTTTGCGTTTAGTTTCAAATGGCGTCTTTGACTACAGTATTCTATCAAAATTATTTGCATTCCGATTTTGACATCAAAAGGCACAAAAATGTTTTTCTTATTCCATGGATTTTACCCGTTTACCTCCACTTGCTACCAGTGTTTCTCTGCAACCACTATGCGCGCGCAGCTGCAAGTGACGTCTACTCGAAATTGGTCTGTATACTAGGGGTTTTTAACTCCAGTCTTTGGGCCCCCCCGCACATAATGTTTTAGATGTCTCCCTATTGAACACGTTAACAAGTTAATGAGATAATGAAGTGATGATTGAGTCATTAATGATCAACTTAATGATAAAATTTATTGGGACTTTAATATGTTTATTTGATTAGTTTGTTGATTGTCACCATTGTTGAGAATCACACACTGATCCTTGAAGTCTGTATGTGGCCAACTAGCTCAGCGGTTGATGTTTTTGAGATATTTTTTTAGTTTTTCGTAATAACTGATCAGCACAACACTGTGTAAGAGCACTACATTAAGTTCAACACAGACAGAACACAATACACCATTTCCAAACATAAACACATTACTAACATCATCTGAAGTATTTTGGCTGTGCTTTGCTATAGAAAAAAAAAAACACAGTGTAAAGTCAAGAGTCAAGTGGTCAACTATACACTGCTGTGGTGACTTTTTATTGTTCATGTTTTCTTCAGTGATTATGTTTGTTAACTGCAGGTGTTCATCATTAATGACTCAATCATCACTTCATTATCTCATTGTTAATGCCCGACAACTGAATACTTGACTTGAAAATCCCTGTTACACACCATACAAAAGTTTTGGATCACTACGTTTTTTTTAAATGCTTTTATTCATCAAAGATGGATTAAATGGATCAAAAGTGGAAGTAAAGGGCATTTATAATGTTTCAAAAGATTTCTATTTCAAATAAATGCTGTTCTTTTGAACTTTCTGTTCATCTGTGAATCCTAAAAAATAAAACATATGACGGTTTCCACAAAAATATTGAGCAGCACAACATTCTAATAATCATAAATGTTTGTTAAGCAGCAAATCAGCATATTAGAATGATTTCTGAAGGATCATGTGACACGAAAGACTGAAGTAATGATGCTGAAAATTCAGAAATCAATTACAGTTTAACAGATATTCACATAGAAAACAGCTATTTTACATTGGAATAGTATTTCACGGTTTTTACTGTGTTTTCGATCAAATAAATGCAGCCTTGGCAAAGAGACTTCTATCAAAAGAAATTAAAACATCTCACCAACCCCTAACTTTACACTTTATGGTTCCTGCTTTCACTAAAATTCACTGAATCTCTATTCTGCATTTGTGCACATTCCTTGATCTCACATTTACAGACTCACCGGAATATGTTGTCATGTATAATTTCACTGCAAAAAAATAATTTTATCTTTCAGTATTTTGGTCTCGTTGTCCAATATAAATATCTCAACATTCATAAATCAAGATACATTTACCTGAGACACTAAAACACTTTAGATATTAAGTCTTGATTTCTGAGAAATTCAATCAAAATAACTGAAAAATATCTGCCAACGGGGTCAGTTTTTCACATTTACATTAAAAAATAGTGCAGATGACAAGTTTGATACATTTATGGTCCAATTTTGATATAATAACTATTAACCCTAACCAGATCAAACTATAACTATTAACCTACTGAACACACACACACACACACACACACACAGTCTAACACTCATTAACATGCTGCTTTAATGACTGTTTCCATTTGAGAAAATCAAAGCAAACATGCGAACATGTGAAGTGGGAATTTACATGCGTGTTTCTAAACGCAGACTGGAAATCAGGCGGGTTTTCTTTGCTAAGTGTTCACGTCTATTTTTACATGTCAGAGTTCATGATTGAGTGCAGAGAGAGAAACACTTTAATTCAGAGCCGCACACACACACACACACACACACAAACCACGTAACATACTGTGCAGTGTCATTTATATACATCTACTTCTAGTTTAAATCAGTTAAACGTGCTTGTGGTTTTCGCAACGTATGCACTGCAAAAATGCAGTTTTTCCTCAGTATTTCTGTCTTGTTTTCCAGCACAAATATCTAAAAATCCTTAACTTAAGATACATTTACTGGTGATGCAAAATGATTGGAGAAAAGAAGAGAAATTGTCCAATATAAAGTGAGTTTATGATTAAAACAAGGACAAATATCTTCCAGTGGAGTCAGAAAAGCCAACGTAATTAAAAGGAAAAACAGGTTTATTTTTTGACCCCATTAGCAGATATTGGCTCTTGTGCATCTCCAGTAAATGTATCTTGCTTAAAGGATGTTTAGATATTTGTACTGGAAAAGAAAAAAGAAATATTAAATAAGAAGATCACTTTTTGTACATTCATACATTCACTGTGATTAAGTTCCTCAGATCTAGTTCTATGTGGATTCAAGACATTACGGTGTGTGTCTGATATACTGATCATCTGCTCACAAACGGGAAGTTTTTCATCATGTTTTTCTCAATTATTGCTCCTCATGCAGCACGCAGACGGGAAACGACAGGAGAAATAAGTGTGTGTGTGTGTGTGAGGGAGGTTTCCACTGCAGCTGTGATGAATGAGGCTCTGTGTGCAGCCGATTACTGTGCATGAGTGTGTGCGTGTGTGTGCGTGTGTGTGGATGCAGGACTTTCACGAAGCACTTTAATATGTCTATAAATCCTGCACTGATGTGTTGTGATGAATCGACAGCGTGCTCTAAAGAGACAGCAGAGTGTGTGTTGTGTGTTTGTGTCGGCGTTCATTTGCATGAGTGTCGGTGTGTGTTGTGTGTTTGTAAAGTGATTGGTGGCCTGTGCGGTGAAGTCGCCATGTTAGTTTTGATTGGCAAAGATGGCAGCGCTGCTTTAACTCCAGCACACACACACACGCACGCGTCCTGCCAGCAGCGGTGGACTTGAGTTCCTGCCCAACTCAAACACATATCAAATAAACATCTCAAAGTAAATATATTAAAAGTGTTCCATTAAATATGAGTGTGATATACAGCGCTTATTAAGAGCTTAATGAACAGAGTTACATTCACACACACTGTGTTCATTATCGTAAAACCTACCGACATCTCAGGAGGCCCGTTTCAGGCCTGTTTAATGACGGGGTCAGTAACGAGCGCTGTACGGCCCGTAGCGCCGGTGAACGGTCAACACCGCAGTACACAGAGTCACATCAGTAACATCTCACTCGCTTTATCCAACCTTCTCCTCGCACACCACATTCTAGTTTAATTTGCTCTTCTCTAAAGCGCCCAACATTACGTGATCATTTACTGCAGCATTTCATCACAATATTGTGTTGAATATCGAGACTTCAAACAAACCGATGCTAGAATTTCATGGTGAGTTGTTTATCAACAGACAACCAATCGTGATCTTTGTACCAAAACTTTCACACCAGACTTCATTTATGCAACACAAACAGAATTAAAGCAACAGATCAACCAAGAATGTAAATCTGCTGAAATCTGTTCACTCTCAGGCTGTTCATGAGTATTAGAAATGTGTCATTCCATCACTGTCTCACCGATGGATCCTCTGTAGTGAATGGGTGCCGTCAGAAAGAGTCCAAACAGCTGATAAAAACATCACAATAATCCACACCACTCCAGTCCATCTTGAGAAGACAAACGCTGAAACAAATCCATCATTAAGACATTTCAAACTAAAATACAAGTCCGTAATCCATAATAACGCTTCCTCCAGTGAAACATTTTCATTTTCATTTTTGGGTGAACTGTTTCAGACTTTAATAACACAATTTACCAAAATATGCACTAACAAAATCAATTAGCAATTAAATGTGGTTTATCTACTGATAAATGAATGAACACCAGTAATATTTGTCTGTAACACTTTAAACAAATAATTATTGGAAATGATTAACATAAACACATTTACTTCCAAATCTGAGGTTTATGAAGTGTTTGTGAATCTGGAGGAGAGTTTTCAGAAAGGTTCATTTTACACACAAATTACTTGTTTACTCATATATTTACTGAAATATTTCTGTACTCATACAAGAAAAGTTTCATGAATGAGGCCCAGTGTGTTTAGTTTCAGTGTCTGAAGGAAACAGTTAAAAATCTTGAACAAATGTCAGTGTCAAAAGCAGAATATTAAAATTTGAAAAAATACAGATAATCACAGCAGATTTATATTGTTTCCAGAGCAGGAAAAGCAGTTCTGAAAACAGGTTACGTGTCTGTAGAAATGAAGTGAAATATAAGCGTGTAAAACACGAGAAACCAAAATGATTAAACGGTGAAAAAGCCCATAACTGAGCACTAATGTAGATCAGAAAAGGTCAGGTCTGATCTATCACAGTCTGTAGATCAAAACATCATGCTCAATATGTCAAGGTCACAGGTTTGATTTCCAGGGAACACTTGAATGAAGTGTCTGCCAGAGTAAATGAACTCGCTGTCCCTCATGATGGGATGAACATCAGCTGTCATCTAAACAGAGGAATCCACTGCGATCTTCAAAACAAACAGCTGGAGAAACACCTATTGCTGGACACAGACTGACTCACAACTGCACAGCAGATTCAGACCCTTCCTGTCGTTCTCTATTATGTCACTGGATGGAGTTTTGGTAGAGCAGCACTACTAATTACCATAACCCCTCCACTAAACAAACAAATTCATTAATAAATGGAAAAGGACAGCACTAATCACAGTTAAAGTAGTTAACTGTCCAAGACAATTTTCCAAATTAATATTTAACAAATTATTTAATAAAGAAAAACATATGGTCCTGATTACATGTTTACACAGTACAATCCTTAGTGTTACACTTGGTCACATGGTCCTGATCTATAGAAATGACTAAAACTGAAGCAGTCATGTAGTTAGTGAAACAAAGTAGATTCACTCTACAAGTGATGAGCATTAGTGATGACACCTACGATTAACAAACAGAATCATGGAGAATAAGGAGAACAGCAAGAACAGAAAAAACTGAATAGGTGAGCAGAAACACATCAACTACTTACAACAACACAGCCTTAGATGAAACCAATATCTCACCAGAGGATGATTAAACAACTGCAAAAACAGAATTTCCATACTCACTTACTGCAAAACAGTTTGGCTTTATTTCTTTCATATGGTACATGTACAAAGGTTGCTGAAGTCTATTACCATTATGGTGATTAGTGTTCCTTTTAGCCATTGACTTTGGTTGAATTAACTCTGTTTCAGTAGTTGCATGCAGAAAGTGCACGCTATCACTATTTTCATGGTCCTTTCCATTTTAATTTCATGGTCCTGACTGCACTGACATACCTTTTACTAAGTGTACTTTTTTAAATCAGTGACTGACAGCTGGATTTGGACATATGTGTCTTCTTAAATGAGTATGAACTTTTCAGTCTTTTTCCAGTTTTTAACTTTCATTATCAAGTTGTTATTAATGGTCCCATTGAAAGAGCACTTCTCATAACCTCTGGTATTGAACAAACTGCTTATGATTTAGCTTCTCTTAGGCATTTTTTGGTTTTCATATCTCTAAATGAGTTTGCTATGCAATGTACTCAAGCTCTTTTTAACTGATTTGTGTACAGGAGAAAATTCCTTTGATGCTTCAAAGCTTTTACCGGTTTACCAGTGACAATCAATAATGTAATAATAACTAAGGCAATTAAAATTTTCAGTTCTACTTTCAGCAGAGGGAGCAAAAGAAATGACAAAGGTATCATATAATTCAATAAATTATGTTTTAACCTTATATTGTTTTTGATGCATCATTAATGTGTTAAATAGAGAAATATGCAAGCAAATCTATGTTTGTCCCCAAAACTCTACTTGTATACAGACAACTGGCCTACTGACACTCAACCCGGCAAGGCCCTGCTGGTGAACCAGCATCACCAACTCTCTTTTGCTTGAGAACAGCATGAATATGCTGGTCCAACAGCTAGACCAGCACTATACCAGAATAAACCAGCCTGGACCAGCACTATACCAGCATAAACTAGCACTATACCAGCATAAACTAGCCTGGACCAGCACTATACCAGAATAAACCAGCACTATATCAGCATAAACTAGCCTGTACCAGCAATATACCAGCATAAACTAGCACTATACCAGCATAAACTAGCCTGTACCAGCACTATAGCAGCATAAACGAGCCTGGACCAGCACTATACCAGCGTAAACTAGCACTATACCAGCATAAACGAGCCTGGACCACCACTATACCAGCATAAACCAGCCTGGACCAGCACTACCAGCATTAACTAGCCTGGACCAGCACTATATCAGCATAAACTAGGCTGGACCAGCACTATACCAGCATAAACTAGCCTGGACCAGCACTATACCAGCATAAACTAGCATGGATCAGCACTTTACCATCATAAACCAGCCTGAACCAGCACTATACCAGCATAAACTAGGCTGGACCAGCACTATACCAGCATAAACCAGCCTGGACCAGCACTATACCAGCATAAACTAGCCTGGACCAGCCCTATAACAGCATAAACTAGCCTGTACCAGCACTATACCAGCATTAACTAGCCTGTACCAGCACTATACCAAGCATAAACGAGCCTGGACCAGCACTATACCAGCGTAAACTAGCACTATACCAGCATAAACGAGCCTGGACCAGCACTATACCAGCATAAA
>JAHKKF010508021.1:0-14557 GCA_019740295.1 Labeo calbasu
GAGAATCATGGTCTCCAGTTTATTAAAAACAACTGGGATTCTCAATTTATCCAGAATCGTGAAGCTCTTGTTTAAATGTTGTTTATTACTGCATATAACTCACTAAAATGGAAGTTTAATCTTATAAAGTTCAGACTGCAACTACATTTTTTACATCTTTTTTCAGTTGAATAAAAGACTATTTTCCCTATATATTTGATCATTGAGGATTTGTTAAGAAAAGTTTAAAAATCTCGTCTCGTCTCGTTCTCGTGAACCCAGTCTCGTGTCTTGTCTCGTCTCGTGGGATAAGTGTCTCGTCACACCCCTAATGTTTGTGTAAAGTAAAAAAAAAAGAAACAGGAAGTGTATCGGGACCAGTATATTTACATCTAGCGAAATGGTCTATTATGCTCTTTTTCAAAGTCTTGATTTTGTTTTGGGGGTGTACTAGAACATGCTCTCATGCTTGGTGGTTCGAAAAACGCATTATTTTTCACATAATTTACATTATTACAATACTTTTCTCCCCAGCTTGGCACAAATAGCTCGATTAGTTCCGGGTTTAATGAAGGCCCGCCTTCCGAAAAAAGGAAATGTGTTATGATTGGTTAACTATCCCAGTGCGATGTGATTGGCGAACAGCTTAGACGGTGTTTCAGTACTGCCACGCCCCTTGTCAAAGCAGGTAGCGCAAGCTAGATTAATAGTGAATCGTATGTTTTAAATATGGATATTTTTCTTAGAAAAACGCATCGATTCGCTACAGGAGACCTTTTTTATTATGGATGGATGCACTTTATTAGACTTTGTTAGACTCCGATTGCATTCGTCTGAAAGAAGGAAGTCACCTAGGATGAATGAAGGGTGAGTAAATAATACGTTACAGTAGTGTTGAGTCCTATCCTCTGCCTGCGAGATCGCCAACACATGATATTATCGTGCTAGTTTATTTAATTATTTTACATACCTAGATTCATTGCCCGAAATCAGCTCCAGCATAAGGCTAAAAGCAGCCTAACATTATCAAAAAACATCATCACTGATTAGCCTAGCCTAGCCTATTCTAGTGCAGGTTTATGCATTTTAAAAAACACTCGCGTTATAAGTGAAGCTAACGTTATCTACACTGTATGATGAATAAATCTCTTACCACACTGCACACAAATGCAGCGCGTTATGCATCGCTAAAGTTTGGCCAATCCCCCACCTCGTCCCTACCCACCCCCCAACAATTTGAATTTCCGTAGGCGGGATTTAATTTAATTATATTCTAATAGACCGCGTTGTGACATCATTGTATGCGGAAAACAAATGCTGTAGTCCAAAGGAGCCGTTTGTTGTAGTTCTTTGAAAGAGATTTTTTTTATAAACAAAATATCTCCCCTTGGAGTGGACTTTGACATTTGTAACTTTGTAGATCATTTTATGCCCAAAGATACACACCACACACTGACTAAAATTCAAAAAGTGAAAAAACATAATAGCACCCCTTTAAAAACAACAGGAATAAATTGTTAACCTGTCTGTGAGATTCAGAGGAGCATCTTGTTCCACCTCTGAATCAGTCATGTTGTTATTATTAGCAGCGTGTTTGTAGCAAACTAACCTGATGGATGTGGCCTGCCAGAAGACAGATGGGCTTGACAAGAGGAGAACTGAAGATAATGATGTCACTAGGGAGTAAAAGCGAGAGATTGAGTTTGTGATAGAAGGCAGAAGTAGGCTTTATGGGTCAAAGAGAGCATTGAATCTTGTGAGAGCCCGTGTCAGGTTTTGCAATGTCTGAATAGACCCAGAGAGCACAACTAGAGGAACAATGAAGATTCACTCACTGTAAACATGAGAAGCTGTAATGCTCCCCATCTGGGGGCAATACTGCTGGCTACAATTAATAATCGCATATGATCCCTTAGCAATGATCTGTGGTGGTCACTCATGTTCATTCTGTATCTGCTGTGCCTCTAAATTATTTAACCCTAAAGGGCCTTTATGCCATCATTCATTATTAATCAATCACAATCCACTGTGTTCCTTTTGTTTTTTTTTAGTGGCTAATATTTATTGGCACTTTATGGATTTGTTATGCACCAGGTACCCGTCATGCTCCTGGACGGTTTAATTAATCACTGGATTAGTCAGTTACTTTCCCCTGTGTTTGAGGGCTCTTGTTTAGAATATAGATGGGCTACTAATCACCTTAATGGATTTGTTCATTCTCACAAGTTATTCTAAGTGCCCTTGGCAACATGCACACTTGAATAGTTTTTAGTGACAGTTTGCGAACAGGCAGAGGCACTTTTTTTTGGCGAAATGCAGGCCCAGTGCTATAAACTTTAAATGGTAGCTTAAAGTGCTACCGTCTTTTAATGATGCATGTCTATGTTCTTAAATGTACCAAAAATTAAATTGAATTTTTTTTTATATTTGAGTTTATGTACAAATTAAGAAATAAGCTTAAGTAGTTGCATTTCCACCACAGTTTTTAATCAAGGTCAAATCAAGAAGTGCTTTTAAGTCATTCTTCATATTGAAAAACATAATACAAGTTCAAACGTTTGTGAGCAGTAAGTTGTTTTTTTTTTTTAATTAATAGTTCCATTTAGCAAGTAAACATTACATTAATCAAAAGTGACAGTAAAGATATTTATAGTGTTACAAAAGATTTCTATTTAAAATAATTGTGATTCTTCTGAACTTATTAAATATAGCAAAAAATAGCAGCACAATTGTTTTTAGCATTGATAATAAGAATGTTTCTTGAACGTCAAATTTAGCATATTTCAATGCTTTCTAAAAGCTCATATGACACCAAAAAATGGAGTAATGGCTGCTAAAAATGTACCTTTGCCAGTTTCAAATATATTTAACAGAAAACGTTCAAACTGTAATAATAGACCAGTTTGGAGTAGATGTCACAGTTACGTCTAGGGCTGCAATGATTCCTAGATTTTTATTTCAGTATTCGATTTTTTTAAAAAATCCTAGATTGCATTTTGCCCGTGTCGAGTAATCTGCAAAATACTGGAAGTGCCGCATTCCACATATTAAACCCATTTAAAAATCATAATAAAGCATAATCCTAGAATTCACAAATGCTATGATTCAATTAAATAAATATATGTGATGCAGGTTTAATATTTGCGCTTTAATTATACTCACAGTAAATTCTGCATTTCAAAATCCATCTCTGCATATTGCTGTGAGTTTGGCTTTATTATAACGTTCATCTGGAAACACAACATGCGCTGTTTTATCAGATTTGTAAGGTAGATCATTTATAAACCTACGCAAACACAGGAGAATAAATTATTATCTTTCTCAATATGCTAACTGTTCATCGAGATTTCAGAATAAAAATTTAAACCCTTACTCTGAGTTTACATGTTTTGATGTCCACATATTCCAGAAATTACAGTGGCAGTAACTTTCCTATTATAAAGAAATGGCCAAATATTAAATATTAAGTAGACATTTAAGTTAAATGTTGTTGAGTCAGTATTAAACAAGAATTAGATTGCACAGTAAAGTGTAAAAACAACCGTCAGGCCGTTGACGCCCTCTGCAGTCATTTGGTATAATGTGTAATGTACATTAGCTCTATTGTTTACAATACATTGTGTAGTTTAACAGTTTTGTTCAGTAAAACCGTATGATTTCTTGCTTTTGATACTTTATTTAAACTAATCATTGTTGCCTCATTGCTATTATACATGTATTTTAAGTCATTATTGCTTACTTTGGTCTATTTATTACTACAACTGAAGAAAAAAGCGAAAAGTGTGGAATATATACTCGTGATTCTGAGCCGAGGGAAAAAAGAATGACTGGTTGATTTTTGTTTTCAGAATTGTGAGGGGTAATCCTGGAATTGCGAGAATAAAGTCAGCATTTGAAAATATAAACTCAGATTTACCTTTTTTTATTTATTTATTTATTTTTTATAATTCCATAGCTTCCATAGACTGCTACTTGAATACTGTCATTTTCTGCCACCAGATAGGCTCCGGCTCCGCCCACAAAAAAACAGTTTTTTTTTTTTCTTTGAATATAGAGACTTCTTTCAAAAACTGTATAATAAAAAACTTTTCTATGACTGTTTGATGTTTGTTAAATGAAGACTGTTAAAATGCTCTTACTCAACAAATACTGAATAACAATACCCTGTGTTTTTCTTCTGTAGGATACACCTGAAAATCCCCCCCTCGCTGAAGGCCATTCACCTGTGAATCAGTCATCTCTGAGCCAGCCACAAGAAACTCTATGTAGGAAATGGAGATAAGGAAAGCACACAGCAAAAACTGAATTAACCTCCCCAGATATACTAACCAAACAAGCACCCTGTGATACTCCTGTGAACTCGAGAAAACGCAGAAGATAAGAGCCGTGGAAAAGAGAGAGTAATTCTTGTCGCTGACAGCTGGCAACACTGGAAAGACGGCTGAGGAACTTTATAAGAGGGTAAGAGGGTGATCACAGAGTGAGAGAGACGGGGACTGACAGAGAGCCAGAGTGCAGGAGGGGGCGGCGGCGGCGGAGGAGTGGGAAAGGTCAATCGCCATGGCGACGGACCCGGGAGAGCCCACTGCCACGGAGGAGTCCTCTGGAGAGAAACCTGATGGAGAGAGGGAGGAGGAGAGTGACCAGGGGAACAGGGCCGCCCATGAGAGAGAGAGGATGCACAGCACTGCGTCTGACTTCCCCTCCTCCCAGACCCAGGAAGGGAGAGCTTGGGGGGCAGGAGGAGGAGGTGGCGGAGTGGAGGACGGTAAAGAAACAGCGGTGCCGGCCAGACCTCTGACCTTCTTCATGCCCTCCTCCCCAGCAGCCCACGAACCCTGTCGGAAACGGGAGAACAAGCGGTTTTTCCGGAAGAGCGTGGAAATATGCGAGGAGGACGATGAGGTGGAAGACTCCTCCGGCGCCCCTCACAGTGCCCCTCACCTCGAGTTTTGTGCCTCCGACTCTGTTTTCACCAGCGGAGCCCAGCAGTTACCCGCTAGTGCCTCGGCTGCCTTGGGTGAGGATGGCACTCACGGCACGCAGGATCCTGATAAGTCCGGCCTTACGGCACCCGCTCTGAAGGGGAAGGAGAGAGATAAAGAACAGGAAGAGGAGGCCGAGATGAAGGCCGTCGCCACTTCACCCGGTGGCCGCTTTTTAAAATTTGACATCGAGCTTGGAAGAGGAGCATTCAAAACTGTTTACAAAGGCCTGGACACGGAAACCTGGGTGGAAGTTGCCTGGTGTGAACTGCAGGTGAGACTTGTTTACCCACAATTGAGTTACGGTTACTGTATTAATGCAGCTAATGCACCAAAGGTTTTGACATTTCATTGTTAGCGAAGATTAGTATTGGTCGCCTTTCCTGGACAGGAATTTGAGTTGTATCATGTTTTTCAGTCTAAGTGCTTTAGCTCTGCTGGTTTGAATTAGGATGCTGTTACTCAGGAGTTTGTTGGTGAAATCTTAGCCTCTTGTGTTTCTCTTCAGGCTGTTACAGTTGAGTGCAGTGAGAACAGTAGAAAAAAGAGTTTCAAAGTAAGAGCTCAATAGCTTTATAGATTACACAGAGACTATCCGTGGGAGAGAAGGGTCAAGCCTACTCATGGCGCAATGAACTGGACAAACAACAAGGCTCAAAGAGGCTCTCTTGTTGTGAAATGGAGTCTTTTTGCCTTTGCCACTATGCTGAACCTATTGTTGCCCACAGCAGATTGTATTTTCCAGGAAAAGTCGTCACTGAATAATTGGTTTACGACAGGGACCCGACTGTTTCGTAATGATGTTGTAAACAGAGGGACGTGCATATATAGATGTCTGTGGCGGGGCTGCGTTGACCACGTATCACAACAGACCGTATAACATACAATAGCTTAGCCAGCATGCCATCAGAAATATTTCGGTGCCACGTGTCCTTTTAAATCCTCTCATGAAGCAAAGTCTTTCAGCTCATGCAAAACAGCCAGCTGAGAAGAAAGCCTGTTGCATTTCAGCACTGAAATGGTGATCGGTACAATAATTAACCAATAAGGTCCATTTAAGGAGGTTAATACCAGCTACATAAGAGGCTTAGCGAATCAGATTATTGATTTAAAGGTTGAAGTGGCATGTAAATCACGAGTCTGATCAAGGGAGATTATTCAAAGAATAATTATGTACATGCTTCCGTCTTATTCAAATTTTTCAGTGGATGTAGGCTATTATTACTAATTCATCTCGGTCTGCCAAATAAAGTACTTTTCTAAATATTTTTATTACAAAAGAGACATTGTAGTCTTGAATGTATTTATAAATTCAATTTGTTTTTCTTTCCACTGTTAGTGTTAGATATGACTTACAGTTGAAGTCAAAAGTTTACATACACCTTGCAGAATCTGCAGAATGTTTATTTTAACAAAATAAGAGGGATCAAACAAAATGCATGTTATTTTTTATTTAGTATTGACCTGAATAAGATATTTCACATAAAAGACATTTACATATAATCCACAAGAGAAAATAATAGTTGAGTTCATAAAAATGACCCCGGTAAAAAGTTTACATACGAGTGATTCTTAATACTGTGTTGTTACCTGAATGATCCACAGCTCGTTTGTTTTTTCAGTGATAGTTGTTCATGAGTCCCTTGTTTGTCCTGAATAGTAAAACTGCCTGCTGTTCTTCAGAAAAGTCCTTCAGGTTCCACAGATTCTTTGGTTTTTAATCATTTTTGTGTCCAACAATGACTGTGATTTTGAGGACAACTGAGAGACTTATATGCAACTATTACAGAAGGTTCAATTGCTCATTGATGCTCAAGAAGGAAAAATGATGCATTAGGAGCATCGGGGTGTAAACTTTTGAATGAAATGAGGATGTGTACATTTTGTACATTTTTCTTATTTTGCCTAAATATATTTTTGAATTTAGTAATGGTCTTCTGAATCTACAGAAGATGCATGTACCCCAGAAGACAAAATAAGTTAAATTTACCCTGATCTTCAAATTCAAAAAGGTTTAATATGCATTAATGCATTGTGTTTACTTCTGAAGCATCAGTGAGCATTTGAACCTTCTGTAATAGTTGCATATGAGTCCCTCAGTTGTCCTCATTGTGAAAAGATGGATCTCAAAATCATACAGTCATTGTTGGAAAGAGTTCACAAAAATGCTGAAAAATCTGTGGGACCTGAAGGATTTTTCTGAAGAACAATGGGTAGTTTAACTGTTCAGGACAAACAAGGGACTCATGAACAACTAAACAAGCAAACAAAAATAACACAGCTGTGGATCATTCAGGTAACAACACAGTATTAAGAATCAAGTTTATGTAAACTTTTGAATGGGGTGAATATCTTAGTTGGGTTAGTACTAAATAAAAGATGCCATGCATTTTGTGTGATCCTTCTTACTGTTTTAATAACATTTGCCTTTTTTTCTGAAATCTTCCCTCTAGCAGGCTGTTGGGGGTCACCAAGCCCCATTTTGAAAACCCCTGCATTGATCATTTTACACAGCTAAATTTGCCATAGTTCAGACCAACCGTACAATTTATAATCTTTATAAAAAAAACACTATTAATTTCAGCTATCCAGCAATACAATGTAGTTGTTGTTGTTTTCTGGCCAGTCTTGTTATTGGCCCTGTCATTGTCTTTTTGTTCATCACGGATAGACTGTGTTCCTTCTTCATAATGGCAAATTTGTTGCCTGTAGCAGGCTGGAGGCAGGACAAAAACAGAATAACAACACGCCAGTGTACTTTTGTGGTGATTCTTTTAATATGTGTACAAACAGTGGGCTAATAGGGGTGAATTAGATTTAATTCTGCTGTTGATTTAAAAAGGAAGAAAAAGATGTTATTAACACTCAGTTCTAAACAAACAACAGAAAAACAAGCAAAAGATACCTTATGGGAATACAGATCTGTGATACTCTGACAGTAAAGAGGAACAATGGCAAATGGCTAAACAGTGACTGAATGAGCAATCTGATATTTCTTCTCAGTTCTCTCTCTTTATCATGTGTGGTTTGTTTGGTTGCTTTGTGTTGAAAGGTTGGGAGTCATGTGTTTGGCTTGGAGCTAATCCCACACACACTCGGGGGGCCAATTCACTAAACAGTTGCACCACTTTAGTTTGCAATATTTCAGAGTGTGTTTGCTTATCTGCTACGCTAAAAACAATGCGGACAGCGCGTGCAAATAAACACAGTACATTATTTGAACCACCCAACTTTCCTCAACCTTCTCTTTATGCCAGCAGGTGGGCCATCCTGGTACTTGTAATCAAGTAAACAAAAAACTGTAGTCTGCACACATACAGTGATTGTATTCGCTTTAATCCTTGAGCTGTGGTGTAATCTCTTGACTAGGATTGAGCAGATGAATCTATAGTTTAGGAGACATTCTCTCAAGCCTCCTTGACCCTAACAGTCCATGCTGCTGCTTAGAGAGTAATGTGATATAGAACTAAACTATCCATCTCCTAAAGTCCTGATGTGAGCTCTTTGACACAATGTGGTTATTGGCGTTTCCTAAAAACCTTGGACAAGAAACAGTCCGGAACAGAATGAGACACTGTGGTTTGTTAGGAAACTGTATGTGAGATAATGGTATTTTGCAATAATTTTGTCATTAACTTCCAGTCACTCATTGCCATCCAGGGGAATTTGAAGATAAATGTCATGTTTTTCCAGTAGTGCATTATGCAAGATATTTCACATTTACAGTGTAATGCTGTACTGTATCTCTCAGTAAGTGTGTTTCTCTTTAAGTCCGTTGTGTAGTTCATTTCTTATGTACATTGTTAAAACACAAAGTGCTTGGTGTTCACTTTAGTTCCTCAATAACATAATTCCAAACATTTTTGATTACTGCAGGTTACAGTGAGGAGCTGATTTGTCCATCATGCCTTTTATGCTGATTTAAATTTGTCCAAGGTAGAATTATCTAGCTACCAGAAGTGTGTTTTATTTTATTTTATTTTATTTTATTTTATTTTATTTTATTTTATTTCTTTTTTGAGCTTTTCATAGCTATAATTGTGAATTTAAAACCTAGTTTTTGTTTTGTTTAAATGGAGAAATTTAGTTGATTTACATTATCAACAAAATATAATTGGTTGAGCAAATTATATGGGCTAGTTACTCAGTGTTAAACTAGGCCTTGGTGTTCATTTTTCAAGTCTCTGTGAAATGGTCAGTCATAAATACTTACATTAACACTCATGGAAAATGTGACAGGGAAAAATGTACTGGCCACATATCATGTTGTTTATTACTTATCAGAGCTGTTGAAACCAGAGATTCACACTAATAAAATAAATAAGATACAACCAAATAATCCACACATAAAATGAAATCAACAGATGAAAGGATTAATGCATTAATGTTTACACTAACTGTATAGAGATTTTCACATAGGAAATTAACAAATATCCTAAACATTTTTCCAATTTTAAAGTAAAGCCTTCTACCACATAAAACTAGTGAGTGTGATTTAATCTTAAAGGGGTAGTTCACCCAAAAATGAAAATTCTGGCATTTATTACTTGTTCCATACCCATAAGACCTTCGCTCATATTTGGAACACAAATTAAGATATTTTTGATGAAGACCACAATGTACTTTTTTACAGCTGTCCTTACTATGTTTTTGGGCTCGGGAACATTTCAGGTACTTTGCTGTCTATGGAAAGCACTCAGATTTCATCAAAAATCTTAATCTGTGTTCCGAAGATGAACGAAGGTCTTGCTGGTTTGTAACGACATGAGGGTGAGTAATTAATAACAGAATTTCTGTTTTTGGGTGTACTATCCCTTTGATGCACATAAATTTTCACATATATTTTTGTCCAGCAGCGTGTATGTGGCCGAAAAACAAAAGTTGTGTTCAAATTCTGAATAAATTACAGTGTTTCCCACAGACTTGCACTCTCTGTGTAGCAAGGCTGTATATAACGGTTTACATTTACAGCTCTGCGTATTTGCAAGTAAAGTAAGTAAAAACATTAGCGCCACGTTTTGGGTCACCTGTGAAGATCCTAGGTGCCTATGCTTTTAAGTGAGATCAGAATTATTTGTATGACAATTAATCATAAGCCAAAATTTCATAATGGTGACAGACGTATTGTCAAATAAAATCAGATAAGAACTCTGTAATGTGTGCACAATACAATCGAAAGTGCTGAAGGAGTGTGTAAGAGTGACCGGGTGATAGATGAGCCAAATAGAGGATTAACATGGCATCAGTCCCAGTGAGAAGCTGAGTGGTTAATGCTAACCGCACACACCCTTATATATGCAGTGAGGCCTGAACAAGCTGATCTTGCACTAATGCAAGGGTCATAAGAAGGCTCAGTTATGCCTTCGGACTTTCACGTGAGTAGAGTTTCACTCATTTTTTTAATTACAGATGACTCATGAAAGATGAAAAGTAAAATCGAGCATGAACAAGAGTGCTGTTGTTCTGAATATCAGCGGCCTCGTGGCTCAGGTAGCCTTGTAGATATTCAGTACAACAGCAGGATTTCCTCTCACTGCACAGAGCTTTCTGTTATCGCTCTGGGTTTTCCATTTCTCACTCCCCGCTGAGAGAAACCCTGCTCTGAGCAATCCTGGAGCGAAAAAAACATGCATCTCTGTCTTTCATAAAACTAGTTCCCTGCCACAGGCAAAATCACACAAATCCACTCTAATTACAGTTAACTTAAGCACAAAACTGATGATTTGCAGTTATCGCTTCTGTAATGAGCATAATAACTTCCTGGGAATTCATTTATATTATGAAATCTCATGAAACGATCCTTAATAGCCTGATAAATGATTGGAATTGTATATTGATCTATAATTCATAATTCCACACCTAATTGAGTCATACAGAATTGCTCTGTTGGAATTAGTTTCGACATTTTTATCAGTTGTTTCAACTCAAGAATGGCATCAAAACATCCTGTTGTTTCCCACTCATGATTATAGTGTGTGACAGTTAGAAGAACTATAAAAACAACGCCGTGGAGCTCTGACTGAGACACTCGTAAGTGATTGTAAGAACATGAGACAAGTGAGGTGTGAAGAGTCCCTCTCACAGTAGGCTCGCATATCCGGTAACAACAGCCTGCACTTTTCACTTCAAAATGCTCTTCTCCCAGGGCATTTATGAAATTCTGTGAGTTATGTAAACGTAAGGTAGAAATTGATTGTAAATGTTTGATTTTATTAATGAAGTGCTTAAATGGATGTCCTTACATGTTGCATGGGAGTTCGTTGTGTAAGTTTTGAGGCGAGCATGGGTTTGGCCTTATTTTGAATAACCTGTTTATGTCAGCTGAGGTGAAGTTTGGATTGCTTTCAGATTTATTTCTGATTTTGAGATTCCTCCTTGTTTCTAACATTCATTTGCTGTGATAGGAGAACACCGCTCCATGCATGTTACATAATAAAGGACTGCCTAGGTTATTTCAGAACAGTGCTACTCTGCACGACCTCGCTGAGTCCAGACAGATTTGTACTGGGTGCCAGTAAGAGCAGTAGTGATGGTTAGAAGGCATGTTGTTCTGTCATTTCGGTGACGATTTTGTTCTCTATATGGCCTGAATCCAGATAAAAGCAGACAAGTGCATAACCCTGTAATGAGAATTTGGCTATTTTTGCAACTAAATAAGCTGAGCAGAGCTAGCTAGACAGATATTCTTCTACAGCCTTTAGGTTGTTTGTTCAAGATGTTTCTGTCTGGACAGCGTGTCCTTTAATGACACCTTACCTTTAAAAGCTTTAGAAGATAAAAGCTAGAAGTTGTTATATTGTCAGTGCAAGAACGACTGTGGATTTGTGTTGTTTACTGCATTATCAGTTCTATGTGCAACTTATCTGATACTTGTTCATTACAATAGTTCATTAAGGTCTCATTTGCTGCATTGAAAAGCCTTATTAAAACCTCATCCCACACACTCACATGCACATTTGTTTGAATATCATGGTGGGGGAGCATGATATATTGGTATCATAGTATCTGCCAAAAGAAGTTATTGGAGCGAGGGTTTATTACTGACTAAATGATTTTACAAGGCTGGCCTGTCACAGGAGTTTGATTGACAGGAAATCTGACCAGTCATTACACACAAATCCATTATTTTGTTCAACAAACAAACCAGGCAGGAAAGTTAATTGATTGATGTCAGTAGAGTCGAACTTGAAAATGGTGTATGCTCTGCTCTGTCTTGTCTGTTGGCGTGTTGTCAGTGTCCTCTTTGCTCTGCGATGTATTTTTCACCGAGTGATGATGTGTGGCGTGAGAACACATTCATCATTTCCTCTTTACTACTAGTTATAGCATGAAATAAATGTGAATGAACATTAGAGTTATGTTGTTTCAACCGTGGAATGAAAACAATATGCAGACGTTAATTAACTCGCCTGTTTGGGTTGTTTGTCAGACAAAACGGTGGATTCGGAATTATGATTGGTCAGATCGCATGTCAATCAAACTCCTGGCAAAGGTTGAAATCCCTCCCTACATTCCAGAAGTCGTTTCAGTCTGATATACGCACTGATCTATAATATATATCAGTGGATATACACAATAAGGGAAAAAAGACTGTGCAACTTCCATTTCATCTTGACTTTATAATTATAATTTAAAAAATGCATAAATCATGCATTGTTGAATCATTCACAGTAAGATCAGTAACATCTTTTTTAGAACAAAATAAGGTAAATTTCCATTCCATGCCAACAAAAAAGACTTCAAGCAGCAATCTATGGAAGCCATGGAATAAAGAAATAAAAAAAAGGTAAATTTGAGTTTAAATTTCAAAAATCACTTTTTTTCTCGCAATTCCATGATTATATCAGTAGTTGATTGTCAATTATTAAGTTAAATCAGGTTATAAAATCTGAACTAGGAGATTTTACCCATTTCCCTCCACTTGTTACCATTGTTTTTCTGCCACCGCAATGCGGTGACGTAACTGTGACATCTACTCCAAATTGGTCTGTTAAAGCATTATTTATAATGTTTATTAAGCCATTGTTCTTATGGGGACCATTTGCTGGTCCCAACAGCGTGATTTCAGTTTATAATATCCTAGTGGGCACATTTGTTCCCCACAATGTGGGAATAACCTGACCCACACATACACACAAAAGTCCACAAACTCTGGAAGGGAAGGGACTGTTGAGATGGGGATTAACTGTGTTAAAAAACTTGGAAGAGTGGAAAACCTGCGCGGAAGATTCGATTGAGGCGCATCGCAGCAATCGCGTCACCCAATTCATATTATTTGCGTTGCCCGCCACGAATTCGTGTCTGTTCGCATCTTTGCATTGACTTTGTATGTAATCTACTCGTGTAAATAGTTTAATTCGCTTTTGGTATACACTATAAGTTAAACGTGTTCTTTAATACATGTTTGCAGGAGTTTCTTTCCTAATTTATTACATTGTGTGAGTGCAAACGCAGCTCAGATTTGTTATTATGCACTCTACTTCTTGCAGCTCTATACTGGCACGTGAACTACAGTGTTGTGAGCCTTTGTTATGCGTGTGTGTGTGGGGCGTACAGTGTTGGAGGGGTGTTCTCTCTGTCCGTGTGATTGAGTATACAGGGTGATCCAGGGAGTTAATTACAGTGGGTGCCTGTCAGGCCTGAACAAAAAGCCTGCACAGACAGCACAACTCACGCAGAAACACAACTGGCTGAATGCAAGCAGCCCAAACCAGACCAGTCTGCCCCAGCTCAGCTCCTGCCACAACAAAACACACTCTAGACCATAGAAAAATTGTTTGATTTACAAGGAGTAAAAATAAAACTGCTTTTCTCTGGATGCTTGTTTGTTTATAAATAGACTAGCTGAAATGGTGAGTGAACTGCTAGATATATGAATATTCAAATATTACTGCAGTCTGAATGTGGGCGTTATGAAAGGTCATGTGCTTTGGAAGCAGTGATCACAAAAAACCTTGGTAGAAAGGTCTATAATGAAGATGCATACGTCGAAAATGAGAGCTCTTTAGCAATACAGAGTTGTACTGTTTTTCTCTCCCAGACTAAATTTATTTAATTCAGAGTAATGTATCGTATTGCAGCGGAACTTTTCACTCCATCAGTTGTGGTCAAATTTGGTGTCAGACATTCAGTGACATAATGTGGCTCTGAGTAAAAGATAAACTGAGGCAATGGCTCTGTGAACATCTTCATTCTGCTGGCAGAGCTCTGAGCCCTCTGTTAAACACAGAGGCCAATCCCGTCTGTGCAAAAGGTCAGTGTCCTCAATGTTCAGTAGGATCACGTTCAGGCTAGGGTTTGAGCAGTGAGTTTTTAAAGGTACACTCAGTAATGAATAGTCCCTTTGAAAATTTGTTCAAATCATTTACAGTCACATGAGATGAAGACTTCAGTCATATCGGTAATGTAATAAATACTGTGTTTTGCATGGAGCAGGTCACCTGGGGGCCAACAAGTTAGGATCACATGACCATCCGACTATTTTTGATTGAATTGATCTTTCATGAAAATTTCTAACTGCTGAACTATGATAGAGTTCATATATATATATATATATATATATATATATATGTATGTGTGTGTGTGTGTGTGTG